>VXCM01001747.1:0-114822 GCA_014773175.1 Lucifuga dentata
AGTATCCATTCTCTCTGAAGTGCAATGACGTACAAACACATTTATATGTATATCAGTATTCACATATTCACAAATACCTTTGCATGCATGAAAAGCACCCACAATGCAATGCAACAAGGGTCTGAGTTCTAAAGGACTTCTGTTGTGAAAAGGAAGGGAACTGAGACCACATCAGAGTGCAAGTGCAACCAAAAGAGTACTGAGATCTCTTTTGGGTGCACTTGCAATGTGAACATGAAGAGAACTCAGTTCAATTTCAGTCAGCCCACTTTTTGGTCCACGTAAAGAGGACTGAGTTTGGTTTGTTTAAAAGGGTCTATGTGTGAAAACACCCTTAGTGTCAGTCTTCTGAAAATGTGGATCTCTAAAGTAGAATTTATGTTTCCGTTGCCAATTTAACATGTCAAGAAAAAGCAGTATAAAGTGTGGCTCGTAAATATGAAGCAGCTGATTAGCATGATGATCTTCACTGGCTTTTACCTGTGACTCATCTTACAGCAACACTACCTTAATGGGACACTGATGAGCTGATTAACATAAGGGAAGTTTTATGAATGAGCTTCAATTATAATGGCACTTCTTTAGTGTGACGCTGCTGAGACAACATGATATGACTAGAAGAACAGCACATGGGTTGGCCTCCTCTGTTTTAGTGAGGCTGAAGGTGTTGAGCCTGACTAGTCCATTACACTGCTGGTCAGTATCAGGTCATGTAACTACAGTAATGCATCATGTTTATGTTTGCATCATATTTTCACCACAAGATCTTACTCTGCAAAACAGTAACTATCCAGAGATGTGATGGAGTGGAAAAGTACAATATTTGTCACTGAATTGTTTCTGAAGTCTTACAAACTGGAAATACTGAAGTAAACTCTCAGTACCTTAAATCTGTACTGAAGTTAGTTAGGTTAGGTAAATGTACAGCGCCTACGTGTTTCCACCCATTTCGGCATGTAAAACTACATGGTCCTTCTACTACAGGCAAAGGTATTAACACATGCAAATTTTGCCAGCATTTTCACTGCAGTGGTTTTCTGGAAAGGTACAACTTGCCCTTTTCTTAGAGTAATGCTGTTCTGGATCACTAAATTACAGTTCAAAAAAGGTTCAACTTTTTTTTTTTCCCCCCTATTTTCCCTTATCAGACTTGAATATCAGAGCCAAGGCTGGCAGAAAAATTGAGCAAGAGTTCTAGATGTTTTTGAAGTGAGTTCAAAAGTTTATAAGGCACAACAAAGTGAAGCACAGAAAAAGGTGGAGTGGAAATATGAATTTAAACAGTGTCTCTATTTATGTGGGAGTTGGAGACACAGCAGATCATCCTGGAGAGTAAAGTTAATGTTGCATGCCAGCAAGCATATTACATATTGTATAACTAGCTACACCAAGCAGGCATTACAGCTCTCAAACCCATTGGAACAGTTTACAAACTTTGAAGAGCTATGACAAAAAGCTTAATTACCAAGCACAGTGAAGTTGCAAGACTACGTGTAAATAACAGCACAAAGTCCACCCATTCAATATTCAGTTTTGACAAAGAGATCTATTAATTAACATGGTTCAAACAGACAATAAACCGACTTCATCAGCTAAAACTTAGATTGAAATAATAGGTCATTTCTATGGTTTGTGATAAAATAATGTTGCTAGGTTGCAGGTGATATGTGTATGTGTGTATATGGCTATAAGAGTGAAGATTTGAAATTAAATTTCTGTCTTTGTATAAATCTTCTCTGTGTCAAAGAGACTTTCTGTGCTGTGTAAGCCAATTGCATCTGTGGTAATTTTAGCCAGTAGCCCAGTTGGACACTGACTCATACGTAGATATATGTAGAACCGTTCATTCTTTGTTTACGTCATCAGCTATTCTCAATATGGTACATGACCACAGGAGGAATGTGCCAATAATAACTGGTGCTCTGCCAAGTTATATAGTGGAAGAGTCCACTAGGTTACTCAGAGAATCTGGATGATGAGATAGTAGATTGGCTGTATTTGATTCTCTCTTGTAGTCTTGCAATAAGTTCTCCAGGTCTCAAATCCCTCATTTGAGTCTTGTGATTACTTGGGAAACCAGGAAGAAAATTTTATTCTTCAAGAGAGACTAAAATCCACTTACCATCAGATAGACGGTTCAGTTTAGTCACTTCTGCACTGCAGGTTGTACTTGAAACATGATCTTCCTCCAATATGGTCCTCACACAATTTTTAAGACCAGACCTGTATTAATAAAAAGGCTTATAGTACTTTTCCTCCTTTGATTATACCACAATCACACCACAGCATAAAATAAAAAAAATAAATAAATAAATAAAAACTGTGTTACATTGAAACGCAGGAATAATTATATAGGCTAAAAATGGCAGATACTAATTTTGGAAGTATTGAGTGCAATGTATACTGTAATCAATATAGGCACGTACACATTCTGTGCATTAAAATACTACTTCCACAGCTGCATGTAAGTTATATGAGATTCATGTGAAATATTTCACCAAAACATTCAGTTTGTTGACTGAATTTACTGTAGCACCGCTGCATGAAAATACATGCAAATATTTATTTTCCTTTAGTAAGTTACCAAAATACCTTTTAAAATTTAGGCTGATACTGCTATATTTATTTACTAATAATGCACCGTGAAAGCTAAAATATTGTAACATACAACGCAGTAAACTAGCTTACCAAGACTGAGAAAACGTTTGCTGTTTCTCCAGAAAGTGGGAAACCGAACTGTCCGAAAAAAACTTTAAGGGAATTAACTTTTAATTCCTATAACTTTTAGTAAAATAAAGTTTTACTTAAAGTTTACTCCATGGCGGCAGAGGAAGTTTCATCTTACTTTTATTTCAGTCTGCAGCTGTGCAAGGTGCTCTCCATCAACTTCAGTAAGGGGCGGGACCTACCTGTATACACAATTTTGATTGGTTAGTTTTTAAATAGATAGTATTTTTTTATTAAGCAAAAACCAGAAGATAATAAAGAATTATGTACCAAAAATATAATTATATAGTACATGGTAATAATAATAATACACTTACCACTTAATCTATTCTTATAGTTTGTGTATGATGAGAACTAATATTATTTGTGTTGTCTTCGTCGTGGAAAAAAATCACAATTATGTATGTTTGTATGTTTGTTTTATGTAGGAATGTAGATATATATTTTGAAGGATCTTAAAATTGACTTTGAAGTTTGTTTAGAGTAAATCATTTCTACAAGGATGGATATCAGGAAAGAGGAAGTTCCATTCAAACTTTCCACAAGGAGTAATTTTCCTTTCACTATTAAATTATTTGTAATTATTTAGAAGTGCTAATTTCTATTCTATTCACAAATAATAGAATAGACATTAATTATTTCAACTAAGTAAAAGGAAAAAGATTTGGTTCTACTAATGTCCTCATAAATAAAGAGTTTGGGGCATATCATTCACTAGATCTGCAAAGAAAATAACGTTTCTGTCTATCTAATGTTGCAAGTAAAGTGATTCGTTCATTTTGGTCATATATTCATTGTTTAATAGTTTTCTTATGGACATATGCACAAAATACAGTTTTTGATGTAGTAAAAATCTGTTAATAAAATTTAATTAGTGTTTGTGGCAATTTAGCAACGCCATAATTAAATGAGAAACAAGCCCATGCACAGACCTCCCAGTTTTGGCTATTTGCTGCAGCATCTAAGTCTGCATGACCGAATTTCAACTACCTGCACAATATTGACTCTGCTGTTCTAACAGCCACAACTCACACTCACCCTGTCTCACGTGTGTCTGGCTGTGCCAGGTCACTTACATTAACACCATAATCAAGTCCTTTATGAACTGCTGCACTTATATTATTTATATTTCCATAAAATTTCCATAAAAGACAAATTGCCAGAATTGTACATGTTACAAAACCACATGCCATACGCCACTGGGCTTGTGTTGTCATGGAAACTGCAGGTCCTTGGATGATAAAAACCTCTGGAAGTGAAAGAGAAAAAAGGGACTACATAGTTACTGACCTATGAATGTTTATATGAGTATGTGCACTGAATGGTTACTTGACTCTGAAAATATTGTCTTGAGGGCTAGCTGCCAAGCAGGCTGCATTAAATATCACCCTTATACAGGGTGATATTTAATTAAATATCACCCTGTATAAGGGTGATATTTAATGCAGCCATGGGCATGTATGCACTGTGTGGAACATACAGAAGCCGTGATACAATATAGTCCTCTAAATTATTAATGCATCCTAGTTTGCAGGAACAGACTAGGGAGTTGTTGCAGTGTCACATTCCCCTTCTCATAAGCCTACAAATTGCAACTGCTTTATAGCTCAGCTCATGCAGTTTTGCATTAGCACTTGCCAGAGTGGCTTTTCTCGTTGAAGGTGGACAGCAATGACAGTTGTTTGGTCTGGCTCCATCATCGCCTCATGGAAGGAACTCTCTCTCTTTATCTGTGCGGTCCCCATCCATCACCAATAGCCAGTGGGTGCCCGGGCGACATTTTGTTTATGCAACTTAAAGAGCTTTTCTCTGCCCCGCCACAGTGATATATCGCCCAGGAGCCCAAAACAGATGATGTGTGCACTGGCAGGATAGGAGAATGGATGAGGGGACCAAGGCTGCCAGTGTGCTGGATGCACCTCGCTGAGAAAATATGTCGATATCCATGTTAATAACAAAAAGAATGGAGTGTTTGGGATGAAATTGGGTTGGCTGATGCTGTGTTTTTGTTGCAGGATTTAAAGGCTTTTATAAGACATGTGTAGTATTGGTTTTCTGGATATGGCACAGTGGGAAAATCTGTCAATATTAATGTTCATAGTAAAAAAAAAAAATGTTGTAGCGTGTACTGTGGAATGAAACCACGTTGCTTGGTACTTTAATGTGNTAAAAAAAAAAAATGTTGTAGCGTGTACTGTGGAATGAAACCACGTTGCTTGGTACTTTAATGTGATGTGGTTTCATTTGAAGTTTACATTGTTTAGCGAGTCACTGGAAGTGAGTGCCGTTTTAGCTGCTATATTTAAAATAGCAAAAACTTTATTGCAATTTTTGATAACATCCTCATTCTTTTTTTTTTTTTCAAATACTGACTTATTACATCAATCAAAAACTTTCACTGCTTTTCAGTATATTCCTGCATATGAGCATAGCCGGTGTTGATTGCGTTGGTTGCAGAGGGACAAATAAAAGCACATCTTTATTGCCAGGACATAGTGGACATTATTAGCTAATATTTTCAGCTACTTGGCCCAAAGTCATCGCCACATTTCTTCCTGGCTTGCTGATATTGACTAACTGTTTTGTATGGAGACAATATGGCACAGAGCAGCAGCTGAGCAGCAGGTGGTCTGACATTTTCATATGCACATAATACATCTGTAAGTCATTAACACTAATAAGCTCAACAAGAAAATGAATAATCAGCCATCAAATGCCCCCCTCTTGCTTTTGACACACAATAAACACCATAGTCAACTGGACTAAACCTTGCAGGTGTGAAAACACTGAACACTTTGCTCTGCTTACCAATTATTTGCTTCTTCCAACTCTTTCATTTCTGTGAATGTTTTTTGTATGACTAGGGGTCAAGTCATTCAAAAGATTCAGCTGGTTTCGGAAGAAATTTCTTGATATAGAGTCAAATTGTTTGGCTGTTCCTCTGTGAGACTCAACAAATGCTATCTGAGTATTTGAGGGATGTGTGTGTCTCTCCATCATCTATAGGTCTGTAACTCTCCTTCGCTTCTTCTGTCACCAGTGCATTTATTGTTACGAAGTATTTGACTGTTTGAGCTCTCTCTCTCTCTCTCTCTCTCTCTCTCTCTCTCTCTCTCTCTCTCGCTCAATCCTTCTCCTGAAATAGAGAAAAGAGATGAAGGTACAATTCTTTGGCAGACGGGTTAATAACTTGCTTTGCTCTGGACATCTTAAATTGGTTTCCATTGACACCTTCTATCTCTCAGCAGATAGCAGAGGGGACCTCATCAAGTGTAAGACGCTGATCCTGGGAAGCCAAATAACCCACTATAGACCAATAAGCCCCATTCCATATATCCATGGCTTTTATTGTCACTATGTCAAATTCATGGCTTTTGTTTCCCCACTGGCGATGATGTCGCCTTTCAATTCTGTGGTTCTGTTACATTTCAACCTCACGCGATGATTTGTCAAGATAGACCGATCATTTCTATTCACATATTTTAATTGCCTTGCCAAGAGGTTGAGCTTATCTCAAATTAGACATTTGAATATTAAAAAAAAATGTCATTACCCTGCCTCCTGACTCTCAGTAAATGAAGATAATCCAACCAAAGTAGTGCTGAATGTCTGCTGTGAGAGACAAAAAGAGAAAGTGAGAAAGTGACTGAGAAAATGTGAGGTGAATGCTGAGAGAAATAAAGGGGATAAAATTTTGCCACATAAGCAGTACCTCAAGGCAATGGAGTGAGAAGTCCACAGCATTTTGCCCCTAGAGCTCCAACTCCTCCTCCCACCCACCGCCTGTGTATCTTGCCATGAGATCTAATCAGTCTCTGACAATTTGGTGTGTATAGAATGAGCTCACAAGACAGCAAGTCATAGAACAAGTGGGTTCACATCATCGCTGACTAATGCTGATGCTGCAGTCTTATCAGACATGTATGTGGCTGGCTCCTGGTGCCAATCAATAACAGCAATAGGTTGAGCTATACTGCAAAAAAAAACAAAAAAAACAAAACAAACAAAAAAAAAAAAAACCCNAAAAAAAAAAAAAACCCTAGAAACAATCAAAATATTCTGTGCAATTAGGTAATATCTGAGAGTGGGGCCCAGCTACAAAATTTTGGTTCAAAGAAAGTTCCTGGAAGCTTTTTGTGAAGGTTACATAAATATTCAATGAAGGATTCAAGTGAATATTTCCAGCAGATTTCTGGGGAAAGTTTTATAGAATCTAGAACATTTCCTTTTTGGTAAGAGATTCCCAGAAAATTCCCAGAAGGTTTGTTGAATGTTACTACCCAAGAAGGTTCCTAGAATTTTTTCAGGGATACCTATCTTTTACAAAAAGGGAATGCCCTACATCTGTGAAGAAAACATTCCTGAGAAACCCTTTGAGAGGGTTGTGTAAAGATTTTATAAACAAAACCAAATGGAAACCTTCAGGAAGCTTAGCTGTTTGTCGAAGTAAGCAAACATGACTTGGTACTACTTGTTGAAATAGACCTGAAAATCTAGCCACAACAAAACACTCTGACATCAAAATTAACAATACAGAATTGAATTTAAGCCTGTTGAGCGTTATAAGCAATATCAGGTAATTTAGGAGATAATGTCTCTGCCAAACCAGAAGCAATATTTGTTCTTTACAAAATGACTTGTTAAGACTTGTTCTGATTCTTGGTTTTTAAACATGAATAGAATCAGTGAAATAAAATGAAACTTCCCAAGACAAATTAAGACAAATTAGTTTGAAGTCTAGCACTTATTGTGCTTGATAAAATTCTTCCTTCTGCAGTGTTTATAAAATGAGTTATGATTCATTTAATGTCTATACTCAATCCGTTCAGTCATTTCACAATATACTGTATGTAGCAATTTTATTCTATTTATTATTCCAGTTCTGTTTCTTCTAGTTTCAATTGACTGACAATAGACACCTATTGCCTACTGATTCTCAGAATGAATCGTGCATAAAACTTTTCCTCAAACAGATTAATAAATACCAACTTATTATAAAGCATTTCTGTTTGCGAATGCCATCTTAAAGGACCATACCATCTTTTTTGCATGTTTGAACCTAATATATTCAATTTTCATATACATAACGTTACTGACAATCACTTCTCAAAGCATGCTACTGGAATGGTGAATTCTTTTTTTTTTTTTTTTCNTTTTTTTTTTTTTTTCCCCTATCTTCCAGAGCACCATTGGCTTCAGTTCATTCTGCTATGCTATTAAAAGCAACTTGTTGATACTTGAAATGTTCTTGAAATAGCGAATAAGACATATTATATTATACATATTACATATTATATTCATAATATATTTATTATATTCAGGTTTTTCTTTTGAAATTACATAATTTTAGCATTAAACATAACAAAAAGCGTGGAATAATTTGAAAATGCTTCCTGTCATCAGTTATTCACTACAGTACTTGAATGCACCACTAGGGAGCATTTTCAGATCACTCTGCACTTTTTATTGCGCTTAAACGCTAAAATTGCATAACTTAGAAAAAAAACCTGAATGCAGTCTTGTTCATGATGGTGGCTTACCTATCCCAATGTTTCAAGTGTCAACAAGTTGATTTTAATAGCGTACCAGAATTGAAACCAATGGCGGTCTGGAAGGTAGAAAAAAAAAAAATAATAATTCACCATTCCAGCAGTATGCTTTGGGAAATGATTGTCAGTATTGTTACATGTATGAAAATTGAATATATTAGGCTCAAACATGCAAAATGGCCGTTATGGTTCTTTAACCAAAGTTTGGCATTCCTGTCTTCTCATTACTGTCTCACTATGAAATCACTGTCCATCCATCCATTCATCCATCCATTTTCCAAACCCTTTTGTCCTGTTAAGGGTCACTATCCCAGCGGTCATAGGGTGAGAGGCGGGGTACACCCTGGACAGATCGCAGGGCTGACATGGAGACAAACACATTCATGCTCTCATTCACACTTACGGGCAATTTAGAGTTCCCAATTCACCTGACATGCATGTCTTTGGAGAGGTGGGGGGAAGCCAGAGTACCCGGAGGGAACCCACGCGGACATGGGGAGAACATACAAACTCCACACAGAAAGGCCCTGTACTGGTCGGGAATCGAATCCAGGACCTTCTTGCTGTGAGGCAACGCTAACCACTGCTCCACCATGCCGCCCACAATCACTGTCACTTTTCCTTTCTCATTCTCACCCGCTTACCTTCTATCCCTTTAACTCCTCCTCATCTTCTCTAGTTCTGAGCCCTGAAAATAATGATACAGCAGGATTCTCCTCCTCCTCCTCCTCTGTCTCTGAGCCTCTCTCTGTGCAGTAGATAAGAGCAGTTTTGGGGAGGGCTGGCTCTGTGTGGATTCACATAGCTAACCTTCAGTGTCCAATTAGATTAGTCGCCACCAAACCAATTAGTGTTCCTGGTAGAAAGGATGAGATGCCAGAAGCCGTATTAGAGCTCTGATATCCTCACAGTGGGAAAACATGCTTAGAAGCATGCAGTAGAACACACAGTCTTTCTTCTTACTAACATAGTAATTGAAGAAAAGAGTTTTTACACTTTAAGTTTCTGGAAAAATACTGTCTAGCAACCTCATTTCTAATTAGTCAAAGTTCAGCAGGAAAATCTTGGATAGTTTTTCTGTTCTCTGCAAACAACAATCGTCAGCAAAAGCTGGGTGGGCATAATAATCGACAATCAATCAAACAAAATCATAACAGTTATTTTCTAGCCTGTAATTTTATGATCTGATGTTCTGAATGCCAAGGCTGGAATTGGAATGCAGTCTTTTTGTGGCGTCAGCCCATTTCCAACTATGTTTAGGTTTTTTTTTTTTTTTNTTTTTTTTTTTTTTTTTTACCTCATCCACGGTTGTATTTTTAGTGCTGTTAGTCTGTCAGCAGGATATCTTAAATATGTCTGAACAGATTCCCATGAATAACACTGGTGAACAGATAGACCTATGGAGCATTTGATTAGAGCCTGTGGGTGACTGACTGCAGATGAGTTTTTTAAAATCCATAAAGGAGACTGAGAATCCAGCTGGTAGAAATGAATTGTTTGGCATTTGTGGAGGATCTGCATTTTCCTGTCTTCTACTTTAAATATATTTCTTAGCTTCGAGATGGAAAACTGTACACTTGATGTAATTAAAGAGGACTGAGTGACAAGGTGCAAAGACTTGTGAAGTTACACAAGTTACATCTAGTGATTTGTAAGTAACAGTAAGGGTTCACTAACTTGTTCAAGGACATTTCAACACACAACAAACATTAAACATTCTCTTAACAAAACTAAGTTTAACAAGGATCCAGCTTCACAGTTTGAACTCTACAAAGAATCAGATGGAAGAGAAAGTTCTTTCTGACCTGACCAAACTTTTTCTGCCTGAATTTCAGTCTCTCCCCCAAGCTACAAATTATGGACCTCCTGAAAAAAACAAAAAACAAACAAACAAACAAAAACTACTACCCTTGGCTCATCATTTATAATAGAACAATACTACTGGAAATTTTAAAGGCCCTCTCTGTCTGTTGTCACCATATTTCACAAATTCTGATGGATCAGGTTCTGGCAGGTGGGTTAGGCAGGACAAAGTCAAAAGTGCTCATTTGCACCTATTTCCATTCCCATGTACATTCCAAATATGCAGACTTCAACCACTCAGTTTTTGCTGGGTTGTCATTGAGATAATCTGAGATTCAAGATAATATCTGCATGCCCATTGGAGTGAGAGTCCTCTGATGCAGATATATCAAAGCCCAACACCTTATCCTGCACTTTTCACCTCATGGTCCTGAGCTCAGGCAGAGGTTCAAGTCAGTTGGTTGTTGGGTACAAGCACCACCCTCTTGTCTTAGTACTTTGGAGACAAAAATTTTCCAAAAACAGTGTCTTTGCATAAACATTCATTCTTTCTCATAGTTATGAACATTGTTTATTTAGGGAAGAAGACCTGATGATATGATGGTGATGCTGTTGCATACACTTTAAGAATGATTCAATCTACCTTTGTGCCCTGGTCAGATCCATTCTGTCCATTTATTCTCTATGCCTGCTTAGGGTTGTGGGGGGCTGGAGCCCATGAGAGAAGCAGCGTACACCCTGGACAGATCTCCAGTCTATCACAGAACTGACATATACAGACAGACAAACTCGGACAAATAGACAAACACAAACCAATGTGAAATTAAGCTTTCAAATGAATCTAACCTGCATGTCACTTGGACTGCGAGAGGAAACAGAGCACCAGCAGGATCCCACGCAGACATGAGGAGAACATGTAAACTCCACACAGAAAAGCCTCAGTCAGATTAGAACCCAGCACCATCTTGCTGTTGGTGTTTCCTTCTTGTTATAATTTGTTTCTTGTTTTATCAGTGTTTTTAATAAAATGAATCTGGAATCAAAACACATGACTTCTAAAGCAATTGAAACTGTCAGCTACACTCACCCTCTCTCCCTATCCATTCATTTGGGAATATTACATTATTCTACACATTCCCCAGCAGGGACTTAGTGGCTCGAGCCCCCACCCCACGCCCCACCCACTTCCCCTGTTGCCTGTTGCCCAGTATGACACTGATTTGCAAATCCTCTTTGGCAAGTGTCACATCAGCACCAAGGTCAAACTTCAAGAGGAATTTATTAATTCCTGTAATCCAAGAGCAGTTTTTAGAGGACATGTTCCTCTGTGAGTTTGCCGTTGGAAATAATTTGCTACTTTCTGTTATAGATGCCTCTAAAACATGGTGCCTTGCACATTGCCAGTGGGAGGACACATGGAAGGGCAAGACAGATACGCTCATTTTCTAGACTTTTTCCTCCTCTCTCCACATTTATTCTTCTCATGAGACTGCACCTTGTCTCAATGTGAGAGATAATTTTTACAATCGTACAAGAGCTTGGTAAGTTGTAAACACTGCAGACTTACCTTTGCAGTGCATTCAGGAATTATAGAATGATGCTAAGTGGTTAATTTTCTGAAAACTGCCCATGCATTTTTGATATTTTAACAAATACTCCAACCTGTCAAGTTTCATCAACACAAAAGAAACAATGTTAATGTTAACAAATTAAGACATTGGAGACGTGTTTTCAGGCAATGGATGATTTTCAATATAGACAACATTCTCACATGTTCTGAGTAGTACAATGATTTCATTGTGTGCTTTTGGATGGAAATTTGGCTGTTACAAGGAATGAAACAAATACAAACTTCAAGGCAATTAATGAAAAGCGCTTCAGAGTGAGACACAAATACCAAACTGCTTGTCATCAGGGAATATATAAAAAAAATAACCAAATGTTTTTATTTCATGTTGATACATTCTTGGACAACACCACAGAATAGTTGCATGAGTGGCCAAATGTAAATCTCTCCCACAACATTGGCACATAAGCAGCAAGGGCAACATGAATATACCTAGTACAAACAGTAGAAAACATACATGCTTAATTTTTTTTATAGGTGTTTTGTTTTTAAATATATATTCATCTTTTTCCTCCATTTCCCATAGTTGTCAGGGCAATAAGAAACTCCAAGACCAATCAAAGCCATATTCTGCCATGTGAGAAAATATCAGAGAAATTCAACTGGCACATAAAGGTAAAGAAATAGAACAAAGAAAAAAAAAAGATCATACAGTACAATTCAGAGCAGACAGGTGGAATCAACTGTGTTGTGAGAATTTCATTATCATTTTTTTTTTTTTTTTTTTTCAGATTCGGTTTCAACATCAAACATATCAGGCATGCATTGACAACCTTGACATCAACACCTTTTGCTTGAATCAGTAGTCCATGAAATCGCCAGATGTTCAGCCCAAATCTGGTGAAGCATGGACCAGGGTTCGCTTTAAGTCAGGCTACAACACAGTTAAGGGTCATCATCATACACCTACAAAATACTGGTGAAGTCATTTATGTGCATGTCATGTAGGAACACACATTGGAATGGAATGCTTTCATTTTGTTACCACAAACGACAGGTCAAACAAAAAGGCCTTTAACACACACCTGTTTTTTGGCTTTGCGTACACAGCCAACTGTAGAATCTGATGGGTTTTTTTTAACCACACTGCTTGATGGAAATTAATGGTTTTGAACTCATGAACCATAGACAGAATGTCCATCTCTGAGGTTTTGCTTGCTGAAAAGTTCAAGACCCATATTTTTCAAGTTTCTGAAGCTAGAAATGCTTTACCCAGATAAAGGGATGAGAACCGTCTCACATAACCAACAGATCAGGATGAGTTCAGAGGCAACCTGGTCTTATTTTGGCACTCATAATCTATGATACATATTTAGGGATTCAGTTCCATTTCATTTGTGCCACATATACCACTTCGATATGAAAATCGGATTCCAGTTGGTTGCATGAGCAAAGCCTTGAAAATCTCAAAGAGAAGAATATGGCTTTAATAAAAACAATGTGCATCCAAGAAGCAAGAACAAAATAGATCTATCATTAATGTCATAATCATTGTTTTCTTTAAAAAACAAAATCAACAACCAAAGTAGGCCAACATGTAAGCCATAAAGAACTACACAAGGGTTGACAGGAAGGTTGGAAAACTTGCAGTTTGGAAGGACATTAAGAGACGAGAGGCAGGCTCCATAGAAAAGTCACATCTTGCAGTGTTTGTCAGTGAAATGCCGAGACAGCTGCTTTATATGACATCAACAGCAGAGTGAGTCTCCTGCCTAGAAGCAACATGAAGCCCCATGAGCACTGCCTACTATTCACAAGACAACCCAGAGGTCTCAGGATTTTGTTCTCAGACCTGATATCAGTGTCATCGTTGTCATTTTCATCTCATGAACAAATGATTCTTGTTTTTTACTTTCTGTTTTCTAAAGAAGGAAGGTTTTGTTTTCATCCCAGCAAAAATAAAATAAAAAAAAAAAACTTTTTTTTTTTTTTTTTTTTNTTTTTTTTTTTTTTTTTGTGTTTCCTTCCTGGTCTCTTCTTGCTTCTCTTTGACTGAATGAACATTTGTGGCCTGAACCCTCTGTTCAAAGAAAAGTCCCACAAGGCTTTGCTTTAGCAGGTCTTTGCTGCTACCTGCAAGTGAAAGTGTGTGGTGTTCAGTGAAGCTCAAGAGACAAAATAAAAGAAAGTCTTATCTTCTTCTTTTCACTTTTCCTTGTTTTAACCAGAATGGTAGGAGACCAGACATCTCCAACTTTCACTCTCTTGTGCCTTTTCCTTTTCTGTCTCTTTCTGATGGAGGAATTCCATTAGATCTCAACGTCGTTGTAGCTCACATATTTCTTCTTTGCTGCTGGACCTACAGGGTGAATAAATGGACAAAAATGAGCTTCTGTCCTTTTGGCTATTATTTTAGGTGAAGGTTAATGTTAATGGTTATGAGGCAAAATGAGAGTTTATGATAGAGGAAAATTAAAATATCCCAAGGTTTTAAATAAGGGTTGAATTATGAACTCTCACGGATAAGGACAGAGTAGTCCGGTGTCATCTTCACTTTGGATTGCCTTTCATGACTGACAGCAGATCTCATAACTTTCCATTTTTGTCATAATTCAATGTGATGCAGGGATGTAGATTTTTTTTTCTTAATTCTAAAGTTCATAACTCAAAAGAATGTAAAAAAGAGCTGGAGCAAATGAAAGCAGTAATAAAAAATCCCCGAGGAATCTTATGAAAATATCTGCTGCTCCAGAAATAACATCTGAAAAATACATTTTGATGGAATTCCCCTTTAAGCAAGTGTTAAGATGTTAAGTGAGAAGAGCTCAGGTTTGTGTTAAGATGAGGATTAAAGGGTTAGACGTCATCTCCAGTGTTATTTAGCAATGACCACCTTCCTATCTTACCCTTGCAGCTCTCTTCCCTTCCCTGCTATATTAGTTACTATTAGGCCCTTGTGTCATCCAGTGACAAATGGCTTCAAGCCAAAACACCATCATCAATCATGCCAGAAAGATAAAAGAGAAAACGACATATTATGCATATTAGGGCTGAAAGTGTTCTGAACCTCCATGACTTTGTCATAATGGTGTCTTTTTCATGAAGGAAGCAGTCAATTATGGGTCTGACAGGGCTAACAATTCCCGCTGTTACAATCAAGGGTGTGTTATAAATTTCTGTACAGTATATTAAGTAGGAGGAGGATTAAGACCAGCTTCAAGGTTTGAATTATAGAAGACTGAGAGTCTTTTCTCTCCATTCATATGAATACGTGCAGTATATACACATGTATAGAATATATACATACAAATCAACTCTTATGATTCCTTAACTGTCAAACAGCTCTATGAACAAAGAGGAAAGTTAATTTTAGGTGCATTGCATCATTGATATCTCACTAACTTATTGGCACATTTCCACACTGGTTCCTCAAAATGAAAATTTCAGGTGAGAAACAGACTTAAGACTTTAAGATTTTCATACTAAATACTTATGTTGTGAAATAGATTTAAGATTTTTAAGATCTTAATACTAAATACTTATGTCATATTGATGTACTAAATACATAAAAAAAATGCAACATAATTTTTCATATTCGCAAGCACCCAGGGTAATCTTAAGAAAAGGGGTGAGATATGAAAGTATAACATATAAGGATTCTTTTTGAGAGCAGTATATAGTCTTTGTTGCATAAAGAATCAGCTTTTGGAGAGAGGCAGAAAAGTCTTATAAGAGCAGAATCAGAGAGGTTTTGCCTTTGGAGAGAGGCTAAAGCCAGAAGAACTGAGTGACAGAAGTCTTTCTTGTTGGAAGTCATCTGTATAGAAGCAGAGAGGAATGAGAAGGAGAGAGTGCTATAAGTGCAGAGAAAGATGGAACCATCTTAAGTGACTGAGGGCTATTACAGTGTCATGAAAGAGGGGAGGAGAGAGGAGAGACAGGAAAGGAGAGAGTGGCAACTAGTGAGGGCTGAGGGAGAGGATTTCAAAATCGAATGAGAGAAAAGGAGCAAACCTGAGGCTGAATGAGTAAAGGCCGAGCATGAGAGGAAGAATGAAATCGAGTGAGAAATAGGGGGAGCTGTGTGACTGGATGTCACATTGACCCATTCCGACAGATGGCTCTAGTGGTCTTCAGGGAGTCGTGACTGAGTTGGAGTCTGTCGACGCAGCTTCAGTGCCGCTGTGTCTTCTCTGCCATGATCTGCCTGGGAATAGCATTACAGACTGGGTCCAAACTCCCTGCAATGTGACAACACACAAGGAGCCAGCCCCCCCACTACACTGTGCACTAACAAACAGGACTGATTGATGAGCCATGATTTTCGAGATCCATGACGGATCCGCGGGGGTTTCTCCCTCTATTTCTCACTCTCTCTCTCTTCACTCTCAAGAGTTAAATAAGGAATTCTCCAACATGCCACATGCAGGAGGTGTTTACGCTCGGAAGAGTACAGGAGTAGTAGCATAAAATACGTGATCTTGTGGTCAAATGTACTGATAGCAGCAGTCAGACTAGTATGAATGAAGCACTTCGACAGTAGTAAATCTGTCAGTTGAATAGATTCTCATATTAGGCTCTCCTCTCCCTCCTCATGTAAAAGTTATGAGTCAGTTGAAAGATGGAGATAAAGAGCAGTGGAAGTATACTTAGTATTCTCTCCACATAATCCGTTCTCTCTCTGACTGAAAAGTATTCCCCTTATTCTCTCTCTCTCTCTCTCTCTCTCTCTCTCTCTCTCAAACCCCTAGAAAATGGATCAAGGTCAGGACAGAGAAGCAGAAGTAGAAGATTAATTTGCTCTTACCTCTGATAAATTATGAAATTAGCCTGTCAGGGGGAGAAAAGCATTATTTGGTGAGTTGTCCCTGAGAGCCCCAAATGGAGTCCTATGTGTGATGCTAATGTGATCGCATTGCCATGTAATATTTAATTTATGTAGTTTTAATCTGGGAGGACTTGGGATTTTCCCATGAAGCAGGAGTGCAAGTTTTTCAAAGAAAACAAATGTTTTTGGATGCTTTTCATGCTTTTCTGAAAATGTTGGGGCTGGAAATTTGGCATGGTAGAATTTAGAAAATTTTCAGCAAAAAAAAAGAAAAAAAAAAGAAAAAAAAAAAAAANAAAAAAAAAAAAAGAAAATCAGAAAGCTAAATATAAGTGTGAATGGAAACAACAATTACTATACCAAAATAAAATGTTCTCCATATTGAATGCATCATGTCAAACTTTGTGTGATGACATTATTAAATCATTACAGCAAAACTGTTCTAACACTACTTACACAGGTATAAGACTTAGAGTGAATTAGATCAGAGACCTGCCAATGTGTTGGAAATATTTATCCACAACTGTATCAACCTTTTAAACACTTAAGTATCCACTGGTGGGCCTGTATTTGCAAATTCATTTTGTGCAACCAAGTTTTGTTCAAATCCAGGTAATTGTAACCCGGTAACTGTATTTTATCAGTTTTGGGAAATTAAATCAATTTTTATTTCCATTTGATGGAAATCCAAAGATGATTGAATCAAATTGAAGAAGGTGCTGAAACAAGCAGATACAGAACATACTGTATGTCTTAAAATGAAAGTTATTTTTTCTAATTTTACCAGCACTTAAGGTGAACATTAAGAGGGAAATCAAGAGCTTAAGAGGTTAAGATATAGAATACTCTGACAGGGAAAAAAGTCCTTTTGTTCATTTGTTCATTTATCAGGTTGGTGACAGGAAAGTAGGTGCTTGTCAATAGTAATAAGTTCAAACACACTGTCTTTGGCCTTGTTAGTTAATGAAATTCACAAGATTAAAATTCATGATACTCTCATGATTATCTTGTTTCATTTGACAGATGAATGCAAAGTGGTAAATTATGAATTGCCTATTTGTTCAAGACAAGAACATTTTAATGTGTCAACCAAAAGAGAAAGTAGACTATTTCACTTTCTAAAAAGTAGAGTATTAGGCATTAATTCAAATAATTACCCAAAATAGTAAGTAAGAAATAGCTTCCAATACATTTACCGCATTGGTGATACTGTATGGGGGTATCAGTTCAGCCAGTACTCATACGTGTGTAAATAAATTCAATAAAGATGGGAAAATTGATATGATGAATGAAATAATGTGTTTATCTCATGAGAATATCCTCAGATGTTGCATGTGCAGCTTTTCAGAAGGTCTTCATCAAAAACAGTGAATGATGTTGACTGTTATTATTAAAACCCATTCGTTAACAGTTGCTAGCATCAAATACGACAAACACTGCAAACATGATGCTATTAAAGCAATGTGATTTTTGATACACATGATACTGCATGGAACATACTTAGGACACAGGTGATAACTCCTTTAACTCTATTTCAAAGAACTCCAAAGGTCTTTACAGCATTGTTTCAGTCCAGATATCAGGACCAGTTGGGTTATTGTATGCATAATACCACATTAATTTTTTTCACATTTTGCTTAAAATGGCCAGTCATATAAATTCAGTCAATCCAAGAAGTAAAACAAAAGCACGGTTCAATGAGTAAAATAATAACATGCTTTATTACATTTCAATTGATTCCCCATCCAGTTTTACAGTTCATTTATTATGGCATGTACACTATTGGAGAGGGAATACAGAGGAATTCATCTATTTTTTTTCCATTACACTGTGCTTGTTTTATTAATATTTCAAATAACGAAACTCATCATCTTGGCTTGACTGAAATGAGATTGGACAGAAGTTCTTAAGTTTTCTCACAACTTACTGTTGGCGTCGACGTTCTCACACAGCTCTGTCTTGGCCTCTCCGTTGGGTCTGTCGCTGACCTTGTGGGAGAGTCGAGATGACATGGTGGCGGCTGTGACCACAGCCTTGAAGGAACGTTTCCTCTTTTGCACGTTGAGCTCGGGATGGAAAATAATGACGTAGACCTTGGGCATATAGAGCATCCCCAGGGCCACGGACGCACTCAGGTTCATGGATATGGTCAGTGTGGTTGTCTGGATATACAACTGTGGGGTGAGTAAGGCAGAAGAGAAGGCAGTTAGAGAAGGATGGGCTATGTGGAGGAAAAAAAATACAAACATTATAAGTACATTATAAATACAGTAGGAGGTTGATGATATGGAGGATGAGAGTAAGAGGAAATTACTTAAAAAGCAAACAAATACCTGCAGAACTCAAAGATAGTTCTGTATAACTGGTACAAATTTTACCTAGCTAGAGCTCCTATTGGGGCCAATAAAACTCAAGTAGCATGCTCATGATACAGTATAATATGGTGGAACAGTATTGGGGTAAAAGGTGAGCGAAGTGGAATAAGGTGGAATGAAAGAGAGGAGAAAACAAAGAAAGTACACCTGAAAAGAGCAAAACAGGGGATTTAGTCTTTAAGCCATGAAGCAAACAGGCATCAGATTTTATGTAAAAATAAATAAATAAATAAATAAATAAATAAATAAATAAATAATCAAAATTTTACCAATGAACTCTCAATATGTAGATATGTAACTTTTGAATCTTGTATTTTTTATTTGATTTCTTTTTGGGGTTGGCATATGTACTGTTTACTACATCTTGTATTTGCACTATTTTTCATATTCTGTGAAAAAGAAAGAGAGCAAAGAAAGAAAATGTAGGGTGCTGCAACAATGGGTGTTCATGTTTGTATCTCTGTTCTACCAGCATGCACACAAGGATGCACATGCATGCAATGTGCACTGGACTGACAAGAATCATATTCCTGCTTACTGTAGGGAGCAATAATGCAGGTGTTATTTGTGATGTGGATGCCACAGAAAGAACAAATGATGCATACTACTCATGAAGTTACTAGGAATTGCTCAAATTTGAGCATGCAACTAAGCTTGTCTCCGGACTGAGCATGCAACTAAGCTTGTCTCCAGATTGGTTTTAAAAACACATTTTAAACTTAAAATATTATGCTAATAATACTTATGCTAATAGGGATAATTTGGCTCTTACTTTTGATAATTAAGACATTCTTACTTGGACTGCAAGCATCAAATCGTAGTTAGGATTTGCATGCAAATCCTAACTACGATACGATTTCTGTAAATAAATGGGATGGCTCTCATAAAATTTCATGTATGTATGGACACTTGGTAGCAATAATGCACTGTAAAAGATACAAAGATGAAGAAGAAGAAGAAGAAGAAGAAGAAGAAGAATATTCCATAATCTTAAAAAAAAAAAAAAAAAANTAAAAAAAAAAAAAAAAACAGGCTTGTAAATGTTTTGTTGGGAATGCACTCAACTATTCGCTTTTAGACGTTAAGAGAAAACAATGTGTTTTGGCGAGAAATAAATAAAAATTGAATAATAAATCATACAGAGTTTATTTTACATGAAAACAACAAAGTCCCTCTAACATATGGTGCACAGAAGAAAGTGACTGTCTGAATTAAGTTATAATTTCAATTTATTGACCCATTTCTCAGCCATGCCCTGCTAAATAATCAGCCTGACTGAAAGAGGAAACAACACGGATTGTAATAATGCCTGATAGTAATTTGTTAGACTACCAAACTCTTGAAACATTTTATGGGAGGGTGAAGGACTGTTTTTTATGATCCTGTACATTCTCAACCCTCACCTACCACAAAGAACAATAGCAGACAGCTGGGGCACAGCATTAATGTTTTATGTGCTGTGTATAAGGCGCTCCCATCTGAAGCCATGGCCCTGTGAACCCAATAGCAAGCTAATAATGCCCGGGATGAATGCATAAAGAGGCTTGGCCATGCTGTAATAGGCTTCCCAGAGTGGGTTTCATAGAGTTCAGCCCCACTGTCTTTATGTGTTATAGCCCTGCTGTCACACTCTGATGTATGCCATTTACAGTGAGAAGTCACAGGCTGAATCACAGGATGCTGAGAGATGAGAGGATGAGCAGAGAGAGAGAGAGAGAGAGAATTAGCAAAGAAGCAGGGGCTTGATTGAGATGCAAACAAAGTAGCAGAAATTATCAATTTTTTTCCCTTGATGTCTAAAGATTTTATGGCACACATTTTGTGTGTTAAAATGTGATTTTTCTGCCCACTTTCACTTTTGGAAGAATTCAATACATTTCCTAGTGGAGACAGTTATATCCACAGAAATAACTATGGCTAAATACAAAGCTATATTTCAAAAGTGTTCAACATTTGCTTCTAATGGACAATGTGTGAATTCAGCCCCTTATGTGAAGTGGAAGAAAGAAAAGAAGGCAGTAACTCTTTTGTTGAATATTTACAGCCCAACACAGAAGGACAGACTCACCTTCTGGTGGTAAAATTTTTCTACCTCGTAAGAGTTATAAATTGTCTTAAAAAAATGATGATTTCTGAGGCTATAATGCAATATTAATGCAATATTAAGGAACAGATGGCACTAGGAGTTGATTTGGATCAACCATAATTCAATACAATTAAAATGTTTTCAGGTAGGTATTTTAACACTAGAAGACATAGTTAGTAATTTTCATGCCCAAGCCTCCTCCACACACAAAACAAACACATAAATATCCATAGCATATTTCTGTTACTGTATTTGTGAGGACCTTAACCACAATCATTCACTAATCCCACATTTAAATATCTACAGTATACTTCTTCTTTTTTCTGATATTTTTTTTAAATCTTTACAAATTTACAAATTTTGATAAATTCTGAGCCTTACACAGAGTTAAGTGAGCAAAGAATGTCTGTAAAGATTTTTGTGGAAGTTATTCACTCCTTTGGTGTTTTGGTACATCACCTGCATTCTTTTGACCAGAATGAATATAACTTGCAAGTTCCAGAGGTAATCCAGGCTCTTTGAGTTTTAAACATACAATGTACCTGCAGTCTACCAAACATGAAAAAGGCTGGAATTTGCTTTACTGTACCTAAGAAAAGAACTTGTATGAAACTGCATCACCTCTGTATTAGATGTTTCTATGCCAGCTTCTCAGAGCTCATGTAAGACAGATGTAGATGAGGAGACATTCTAGCCTTCAGACAGTTTAGGCATGGATTATGCATAAACAAAACACCCTGAAATATTGATGTACAATCAGATCACACTTAAGAAAAAACAGAATGGTTCAGAGAAGAGAATCAAAACTTTACATTTCATCCAAAAAATATAGAGTATACAATATAAAGCTATTACATTCATCTAAATTACAATGCCGGTCTTAACTGTCACTTTGACATCTCTCATACTAGCAGAGGATTTGTGAAACACAGAAGGAAATTATAATTCCTGCACACTCTGAATGACGTGGGTTGCATGTGCAGTGGCAGCCATATCTGAAAACTCCTTCCTACATTATACTGTATGCATCTGCTGACACTATGCCTAGGACCAGGACCATCTCAGTCAAGTCAATTCCAAGTCCATACTGTAGCTAATAAATTTAAGCAAGAAGGAGATCCAAACAAATAATCTGTTAATAAAGAAGCAGACACAAAACAAAACAACAATCAATATTAAATATATTTCTTTCTTAGGGTCCCAGTATATGTCATAAGGTGCAGAATGTTAAGGGTAAAAAGACAACTTAAGGAGAACATGGTTGTAATGGGTCCAAATATTACATGATGGTTACGCACTGGTGAGGAGCCAATGGGCAAAAATGGGCAGCCATATCACATGGCTGACACACGCAGCCATGTGATATTTGGATCAATTATGGCCAGTGGGAGGAATCAGAAGTACAAAATGTAAAAGTTATGTTAAGGATTATTCTGTACTATTTTCTGGGATGTTCTCACCAGTCTGTTCTTTCATTATTTCATCTAGCATCTTTTGAAGTATGCTCAGTTCTTATATGAATCTATAGAGTCAAGTATAAACCAAACTAGGAACAACAGGTTCTACTCTCTGTCTCTCTATTAGATAGATAAGGTAGCTTTTTTTTTTTTTTTTTANTTTTTTTTTTTTTTTTTTAATACTGTGGCATATAAAACAAGCATCTCTGGAACTTTAAATTACTAAGGCATGATATGCACCTTTTGAGAACTTGAAGGAAAGAACAAAAAAAAAAAAGGTTTTGATTGGCTCCTTGGGATGAGAGACACAGCATCAAATTACTTGATCATTTTTACAACCAAATTTTGTTGTGAGAGCAGTTTGTGAGGCCATTGTTGCATATATGTGATAAATTCCAGTTCCATAAATGGAGATATTCCATAAACATCTTTGCTGTGTGCTGTTTCCTATAAAATAAATCAATAAATAAACAATGAACTAATAAAAAACAAACAAACAAAAAAAAACAAAACAAACTCTGAGCAGTGTTTTCGGAAAATTGCACTTCAATAAAAGTTCCACAAGGTACATAGGTATTTCTTTGATCTGATTTCAAAGATGTGTATCACATTTTGCTTAATAAAAGCACTGTTAAAGGCAGAGTTTGTACATACACTGTAAATCCCAATTTGTCAACTCTAGTCAAAAATTTTGTGGAAACGGCTTGCACACAAAAACCTGAGTTCAGTAACAAGACGTTTTGAGTACACTTAACACAAAGTAAATGTGTCACATGACCCTTATTTGACTGCAGATTTATGTTGATTCAACAAAAGTTTTTTAATCATATGATTAAATAATTTGAGTCTCTCAAACATTTAATCCTATGTCATACTAGAATAGAAAAGATTTATTTATTTTTTCAAGGTTTACTGTTTTTTTATCTAACTTTTATTTATGCAGGGGTAGCTCACTGAGCATTGAATGCTCTTTTGTGGGATGCCCTACTCACACACCTATCAGTGTGTGAAGAGTGTAGAGAAAGACTGCTCAGTGAACAAAGTGAAACTCTTTGCTCAGTGAAAAGTCCCTCAGTTAAAGCTTATTAAAGCTTCAACAACAAGAGGACAATATAATCAGAAACTAACAGCAGCATGCAGCAGGGAGGTCACTAACAGAAAACACACTCTCTCTGATGGTTACACACCAAAAAGTAGAAAGCATTTCAAATGTAACTCAAACTGCTACAGCAACAAATAAACTTACACAAAGCTATAACATTCACAAAAAGGATTATAACAGATATTTACAACAGAAATATTTCCAACAGAACTAGAACTCAAAGGATGTAACAATGCTGCAAGGCATGCTGGGAGAATCAGAGCAGAGTCACGTGTGTCATTTAACTCAAAACAATTGATCATTAGTACTCTAAACCAGCCTAAACTCCTGGAATAGTTGACAGTACTTAAAGATTCTTGAAGATTTTAAGTTGAATTAACTTTTACAGGGTTTTTGAGTATTCCTTAATCATTTTTTCTAAGTGGTTTGTACTATTGGGATTTACAGTGTGGGACAAATTGTCAGATAAACAAAAAAATGAGTAGATATTTTTACTACCACTTCTGAGTTAAAACAACCATTAAAACATATGTTCAATGAACAAATATTTATATTGTTTATTAAGCTCAAACTAATTTAGCTGTATTGGCTTTTAAGATTTAAGTTGTATGAACTCAAAAATAAAAAATTGTTGACTCAACATAAAAAAATTATGTCAAGCTCACAAGGGATGAGCATTTATGTTAAGTGAACATAAAGTTTTTAAGTTTATTTGGCAGTCTGGAACTTTTGTGTGGAGTCCACGCAAAAGTTTTATGTCACTGATGAACTAGGATTTACATACGGTATCTAACACTGTTAAAGAGTTTCATGTCTGTTCTCATCTTTTGTGTTTGAAGAGTGTGCAGGTGGAACCATCTCATCGGGGAGCTGGGGCGTGGGTGTAAACAAAGTCCATTAATTAAACTTCCTTGGGTTCCCTGAACAGGGTGAAGGACTCATTACTCTGTTCTGGAGCAGTGACAAATAAAATTCAGTGTCGGAGGAGAAACAGCTGCCACTCAGTGAGCTCACAGCGCACTGTGAAATTGGATTGCAATAAAAAATAAAAAACAAAAACAAAACTTGTTGTTTACTGTAATTCATCAGCAGTTATGTCGAAACAGAGTCATTTTTTGAAACAAAAATTATTAAATCAAAATTCTACTCCAAAGAAATTCAGTTTTATCTTAAAAGCTTTTTCCATTTGCATCATATTCATAACAGCTCAGTCTATTCACAGATGGACAGTCTGTCATTTTATGAAAGCAGTAGGAGAAATGGCACATTTTCACAGAGAAGGCAAACAAATTACAGTAAGAACAGTTATGTAACAAAACAATATTACCACAGTGGGAAGAGAAATGTTGTGTGCTCAGTTGGATACATCAAATACAAGGAAGATATGCAAGAATAGAGACAAAATGTCCATTTGACTATGTTTTTGAGCTGTGGATTTCATTTTTCTTCCATGGAAACAACATGGACGGACGGATGGATGGATGGATGGATGGATGGATAGATGGATGGATAGATAGATAGATACTGTAGCTAGCTAGCTAGATAGATGAGATAGATAAAACTGGAGAAGATACAAAGCAGAAAAATGAGTGAGGAGAGAAGAAACAAAAAAGAAGAAAAGGAGGAGGGATGAGGTGATGGTATAAAAAGACTGAAGGGGAGGAGGGGTGTAGATACAATAAACAGGAGATTAAAGAATGAAGGGAAGTATAGTGGGAAAAAAAATTATATTACAGTAAAAGCACATATACAGTGGGTCCAGAAGTCTGAGACCACATTGAAAATCTGTGATGTTTTCCATGTAAATCTGGAAATAATCATNGGGTCCAGAAGTCTGAGACCACATTGAAAATCTGTGATGTTTTCCATGTAAATCTGGAAATAATCATGAAAGTCTGACATCACAAGAAGCTCTTTGGAACATTTCAGATCATACTGGGATAACTTGGGTCATCAGGTTTTGCACAGAATCATGGAGTCCATGCCAGCTTGAGTGCATGTTGTCATTAAAGCAAAAGGGGGCATACCAAATACTAAGATATTCTGAAATTCATGTATAATTTTCAAAGATTCAACTTTTCACTCAAATTGTTAAGATGATATTATCATTTGTAATGGAAAAATTTTGTATTAAATACAAAAAGAATGGAAAATAGATGGAAATGGAAATTTTTACAGTGGTCTCAGACTTTTGGACCCCACTGTATATAAGAAAAGGAGAATTAAAGAAGAAGGAATGTGAAAGCAGTGGAGGAGAAATAAAGAGAAAACAACTTATGTTGCCAGTTTGGAAAGGAACCTATATTTAGGTGTTAATATAGGATCCTGCATTTCAGACTTATGCTTCTAAAAAAGGAACTAGTTATGATGCGTTCTTGTGTGTGTATGTGTGTGTGTGTATGTACGTGCATGTGACAGAAGAGAGAGCATCAAAGATTGGGCCATAAATGAGAAGAGGAGATAATAGATAGTAAGCGAGAGTAATGGGGAAGACTTTTACATGATTTACAGTAAGCATTCAATACATTCACAGAGTGTAAATACAAAGCTCCTGTACTTTAGAGAGACAGGTGGTATTGACAGCAGCATCAAGTAAATCACTAAAGATGCCAAAGACAAAATCAATTAGATCTTCAGAGATGGAGACCTAATCCTTTTTACAGACAAATAAACCTATATTATCAACATAAGTCAGCAACTGCTCTGCAAAAATTGAGAAGCATTTCAGCTCCCTTCGTAGAAAAGCTGCAGAATCTCCTTGAAATTCTGGTATTGGTTACGTTCGTGACCACTGGAGGAAAAACTTTGGCCACACAGAAACCTGGATGCACCAACAACTAAAGGAAGTTTATCAAATGTTTAGAGATAGAACCCAGGTTTCTATTTCTGACATAACTATGTTTATCTCTTTCAAATCTTTGAAGGGCTTGTTTGGTAAAAAAAAAAGTATCATAGATAGATGACAAATACAAGCATGCCATGTGCAGTTTGCAGTTTCGGATAAAGTCCTTAATTTTTTTTTATAGTTATAACTTGTTAGTATTTGCGGCTTCCAGTGTGTGAAATTGCCTAATGTAGCTTTAACCTTATGCATTTATGGATCTCAATGTACTCAATTTTAGAGGACTGCTGTAGTAGTAGTATGATTGTTTGATGGATGGCCATATTTTTTCTAAGTATTATTCATCTCATACAAATGCTGTTTTAAATATAACAACCCTCGATGCTGCAATCTGAGCAGAAACATGAGATGCCATGAGAATATTGGAGCTGCTGAGACAATGTCAGAGAGGTTGCCAAGGCCATGAAGCCATGAGTGGCTGTTATGGCTCAGTGCATTCTGCTGCTGGTCAAAGTTTGTACGCTCTGTCAACATGACAAGCAATACATGATGTACGGGTGTAGGGCTGAATTTACACAAAGAGGCCTGTGTTCACTGAAGCAGAATAGACAGTTTTATATCAGCCACAGATGACTAATGCAATATTCTTGTTTGTGTGTGTATGTATATGCACATGTGCGTGTGTGTGTATGTGTGTGTGTGTGTGTGTGTGTGTGTATTTCATGTATGGACCAAGGACCTTGTGAAATGTCGTAATTCAGATTTGATAAACAGTGCACAGTTCATGCAATATGTAACAGATGAGATAGTGAGAGAGAGAGAGAGAGAGAGAGAGAGAGAGAGAGAGAGAGAGAGAGATGTACTTAAAGCTCTAAACTATAAAAATAAAATAAAAACCAAAAACATACTCTAAAACTTTTTGTCTTGTCAAGGTTTTGTCTCGTAAGAAGAACCTAA
The DNA here is from genome assembly GCA_014773175.1 of Lucifuga dentata. Lineage (NCBI taxonomy): Eukaryota > Metazoa > Chordata > Actinopteri > Ophidiiformes > Bythitidae > Lucifuga > Lucifuga dentata. The sequence continues at coordinate 27,294 of VXCM01001747.1, forward strand.
AACTAACTCAGAGGAAACAATTAAGAATATACAATTCATTAGAATTGCCACTTTAAGATTCTAAAAATAAATTTAAATAAACATTTAATGAAGAATTTAAAACATGTGTTGAGTACTTAGTGTTATATATTGAAATGTAATTTGTTAATGATCATGCTTCTCATCTTTCTTTTCTGCTCCCCTTTAATTTGCATCTCCCTCTGCACCACTAGAGGGCATCATGATGACTTTGTCTTGCTGTAAGGGTCTGTCTGCCATGAGACCTTAATTGAGCTATGAGGGCTGGCCCTAATGGCTAATAAGTAAAATGACATTGCCGTACCTATTAGGTCTCCAGTGATGTAACATGAGTGTGCCTGTGACCATGGGGCAGTTTGGCTGTCCCAGTTGTCCTGAGTGGATTGTGTAGGTTGTCCCTGTCCTCAATGACATATAATGACTGTCCCTGCCAGGCAGTTATGGTTTCAACTAGCTCCTGCGTATGGTAAGATGGTCATCCCAAAGGCCCTGCATGATTAATGATTCTTCAAGTTGTTTTCTAATTAGGATCTCTCAAGACATGACCTGAAATCAGGCAAGTAGTCAATGTCATAAGTTATCTGAGTGTGTAAATGTAAGTGTGAGTGAGTGTGTTATAGTTAGCCTGAGTTAGATTTATTTCAGGTATTTAAAATGTTGTGCACATTTGTCTATAATTGCTTCACTTTTACAGCTAAATTCTTACAATGGCAACAAATAATCACCAATTTATTAAGTGCAATTGTGTAATCTAAAATAGTAGTAACATACAGACATACAGAGAGAGACCCACTGTATGTCTATGATGGGAAAAAGAGAAAATGTTAAGACAGCCCAAAGAAAGACTGGTCAGTGCGGTAAGACAGACCCAGCTGAAGTTGAGATGTGGGAAAGAAAGAATGGTGTGTGAGTACGAGAAACAAGAAGATGACAGGGTTGAGAGAGCAAGAGTAGATGTCAACAAAGGTTGGTAAAGCTGAGCTGTAGAGAGAAGGAAGAGAGAGAGAGAGAGTGGGAAAAGTGGTGTGAAAATGCTAAGTGGGATGAGACATCAACAGAATAATGAGTACAAAGACAGGTATGTAAGAGAGTGGTAAATGATGAATGAAAGAGGTGAGGAGAGCGTGAAAGAAAGCCAGGAGATAGAAGAGGTAAGAAAGTTTTAAGAGGCTTGAGACAGCAATGGAAGATTGATGGCAAAGTCATAGAGGGTGAGGTATGATAAAAACAGGAGAAAAAAGAGAATTTTGAGAAAGATGGATGAGAGGAGTGGTGGAGGTGTCAAAGGTTGATTGAGAGAGGTGGAGCAGGAGGGGTGTGATTGTAAAGAAATGTTGGAGAAAAGTGAGAAAGGGTTGACAGAGGAAGAAAACATTGAAAAGTAAGATTGGGTAAAGAGAGGATGATGGCAGATTTATAGCAGAGAGAAAGAGTGATGTGATAAATTATTTGCAGGTGACTGTAATCACATTACCACATTCTGTTCAATCCATTACAATCCATCCATTTATTAAATTGTGAATAAATAAATGAACTTGACTGTGACAGTAAACAATAAAAGCACCAGAAATTATGGTGACTCTGGATAAATAAATCATGTCTGTTGCTGCTTTGCGGAAATACAAACCCACTCTTAATTCCTGATACAAACTGCCTATTGTGTCCAACTAACCTGCATACACTGCATGGCCCCTCTGGAAGAACAAGGAAACTCTCAAGCACATCCTGTCTGCTGTCCGAAGGCTTTGGGGAAGGACAGCATTAAATATTCAAGACCAGAGGTAATCAGAGGTAATCAACATTCTTGTCAGCAGCAAGAAGCAGAAAACCAGGAACGTCATCATCTTCATCAAAGCTGGAGAGAAAGCAAGAACTAAAACCAAAGGAGGACTCAGGCAGGCAACTCAAGTTCCAGCAACATGTAGTTTGGTTTGACATAATAAGCATTGAGCATTGCTGCTGAGCTTGGCATCCAGTGTTCCACTTATTCACGAGCAGAATTTGAGCAACAGTGCTCAACCAAGCGCTGACAGGAAGTGCTCGCCAATGGCATGTTGATGGTTACCAATGGCCGATCTTTGCACATTTGCGGTCCAAATTGGGTTTCAGGGTCAAATCAGGTAACAACATGGACATTACAACAAAGACTGGTTCTTCTCATTCAAAGAAGAAAAGCAAAAAAAAAAAAAAAAAAAANAAAAAAAAAAAAAAAAAAAAAGGACAAATGTTGAGTCACCATTCTAAACTGCTCTACACAGGTTATGAGCTTCTCTTCCATTGATGTGGTGCTTCTGTTTACATCTGTTCTCTGATTGGTTGTGTGTTGGAAAGGTCAGCGTTGGAAAGGTCAAAGTTGAATTTGAGTGAACTTTGAGCGCTCCGTCAAAACAGAGAATCAGAGCACCACATGGCGCCAAGATGGAGTGATGCGACATTAGGAGTCACTGCTCATCTCCCAATACACAATAATGGAACACCCAGGTCAGTGCAGTGCTCATGTGTGACGGCCTTCAGAATCAACCAAGACAACTGTCATGATGGAGCTACCCATACCCTGGAAAGACTGCATGGAAGAAGCATTCAAATGGAATAAAGGTGAATATGAAAGCCTGTCAAGTGGCACAGACAGGCTGGAGGGCTCGGTACTTGAAAATGGAGGTAGGGCACAAGGGTTGTGTAGGGCAATCCTTTCGTAAGGCGTAACCACACAATGGATTGTGAGAGTAAGGAAGCGACAGGATCAGAGGCTGCAAATATAGCCTCCAGATGGTTTTAGATCAAGAGGGTAGATCTGTGCAAAGTTGCTTCGAGGGCAGATGGTGAAGCTTGATAAGCGCCTCAGTGGTGTCACCTGGGAGGTGTCTGACATTACAAGACCCAAAGCATCTGACAGCAACACCCATGATACATCAATGTGCCCAAGTATAGAAATACAAGATGTTGCACACAAACAACAACACAGCCCAAAGAAAATCAGACATCTTAAGACTACAGAGTTTCTGAAACTCATCAAACACACAAAATAATGGTAATTGTATTATTCCTAAACTCTCAAAATATTATTTTTGATTTAATTTTTATCACACAAAGGTTGTGTATTCATAAAATTTACTTTTTTTTTTTCTTCTTTCTTCTTTTCAAGAAAAAAAGGAAAAAATACCTCAGGTAAGAANCTTTTTTTTTTTCTTCTTTCTTCTTTTCAAGAAAAAAAGGAAAAAATACCTCAGGTAAGAATTTAATAGGTGAAAATAATCAGTGAAACTTAAAGGACCATACCAGTGATTTTTCATCTTCAAGCACAATAAATTCTACCTGAATACATGTTATGTTACCACAAACCATTTTCCAAAACATTAAAGTGTATTTTAGATTTCATGATATATTGCCAAATCCCTGAGTCTTTCTAAAACAATTCAGGTGATACACCCACCTTGAAATTGAGTCCAGTGTATTACTTATCTCAAGCATGTTTCAAGTCTCTACAAGTTAATTTTGTATAGCAGTATTAGAATGAACTGAAACCAAAGGCAGGAAAATCAATTCCTATATTTAAGATCCAGTTTTATGTTTTGGGACATGGCTGTCAGTAATGTAACATGTAGCGTGGTTATACGGTATATATACTGGCTCCACCCCAGCCCAGGCCCTGACTCATCTACAATCAGCCTTTGATTCTCTCCAATTATCACTTTTTAATCATAAACTAGTTTTAAATGCAGAAAAAAACAAGTTCATGGTATTCTCTGCTTCCACCACTAACCCTGATTTTTCTGCCATTAAAACTTGTAATGGTACTCACATTTCCCTGGTCGAATCATATAAATACTTAGGAATCTGGCTTGACAGTAAACTGTCATTTAGGACTCATATCCAAGAACTNATATAAATACTTAGGAATCTGGCTTGACAGTAAACTGTCATTTAGGACTCATATCCAAGAACTGACACAAAATTAAAAATCAAACTGGCCTTCTTATACAGAATTAAAGGACGTTTGTCTTCTTCCAACCGTAAAACTATTGTTAGTCAACCTTCATGTCTGTCCTTGACTATGGAGATATTTTGTATTGTCATGCTGCCCCATCAACACTNAACCTTCATGTCTGTCCTTGACTATGGAGATATTTTGTATTGTCATGCTGCCCCATCAACACTCCAGCTGTTAAACCCTGTGTATCAAAGTGCTCTACGCTTTATTACGAATGCCAAATTTCATACTCATCATTGTTCTCTGTACCAAATGGTTGGATGGACCTCCTTACAATCAAGAAGAAACATACACCTTATGTTATTCATTTATAAAGCTCTACTGTTGAAGCTTCCAAATTACCTCACATCCCTTCTCACATTTAAAACTAGTAANTAAAGCTCTACTGTTGAAGCTTCCAAATTACCTCACATCCCTTCTCACATTTAAAACTAGTAACTATAGCACACGATCCAGTAATTACTTATTCCTAGATATCCCTCATGTACGCACTAATGTTGGCAGTACTGGTTTCAGGTACTGTGCTCCTTTTAAATGGAATGAATTGCAAACAACCCTTAAACTGGAGTCTTATATTTCAATTGATGATTTTAAAGTTTTATTATCTGATGTTTTTTTATGATTTGTGTAATTGTTTTTCTTAAATTCTTTATTTATTGTATTTTGTGTCCTTTCTGTGTTGATTGTGTTCTTGTAAATGTTGCTTTTTCTTTTTGTGATCAGGTCTCTCTTGCAAAAGAGATTCCAATCTCAATGAGACAAGCTGATTAAATAAAGATTATATATATATATATATATGTACATATATATTGGGCTCAAACATGTAACGTGGTCCATTAAGGTACTGTTAATTTTAAAACAACTACAACTAATTGCTAAAGTACTTTGGCACTGATTGTTGGTATCAAATATAAATCACAACCTGCAAACTGTCCAATATTTTCTTGGGAAAATATTCAGGTACAGAGGAAGATGAGCACTCTGATTCTGTTTGTTGCAGATTCTATCACTATTTTCAGTTAGTAATTCATGAATTGCCACACTGACCTTTTTTTTTTTTTTTTTTTNTTTTTTTTTTTTTTTTTTGTTAATATTATCTGTTGCAGATTTCCAGTTTTCCTGCATGGGGAAAGCTTTTATGCATGCCAAGCTTTATGCATGCCAAGCATGAACAAAATTGCTTTGCTTATGAAATTATATGGCGTACTGAACCCATACTTACATCAGGTGTATTAAAGTAGTGAGATTTTTTTAATATCTTAAGAGAGATATTCAAAATGTGTTGGAAAAGAGGAGGTGGCAAAGTGGGCAGATGCATTAATATGTGAGATAAATATTTCTGATTTAATAAAGTGGAGAGATGGAAATATAAAATGAAGGGGGGAGGGAGAGAGAGAGAGAGAGAGAGAGAGAGAGAGCTTTAGAAAGCATTCAGATTACATGTGATATCTCAAGACAGAGAGAAAAAAATAACAGAAATACTGAAACACATCTAAGATGAGAGGCAGAAAGAATGCGAGCTGTGTTCCTTTCCACTGGAGTGTAAGTATGCAAAATGGCATTCATTCCAAAGTCAAGTTCTAAAGCTGTCAATCTTCAGCTGCACAGAGGCACTGACTTCAAAAAAAAAAAAAAAAAAAAAAAGGAATCAACATCCACTCTGATGCAGAAACTAAAGGAGAAACTCTCTTTGCTGCCATCTAAGTTTTCAAATGTTTAATGTTTTTGAATATTCAATTACAGAATAACAAAGAACTGCACATACATTGGAAAATGTAACCACGCTGCAGTCATATACTGCATAGTTTTGTTACAAGGGAAATCAGTGGAGTACTATGGAACCTGCTAGATTTGGCAGATCCAGGCTGCTTCAGAGACATGGTGCTGATGAAAGCTATTGAAGGCTTTTATCATGTCGTATTCTACCAGTTGTCACCAGGCTTCTCATTTAAGATAACACTTCTGTTGTGCTCACTGTTAATTCACCTTAAAGAGCATCAGCAACATGTTTAAAATGCAAATGTAGGCTTACATGTAATGGCACTGGATCAAGTATTTTCAGCTAACAAAGGAGATGCCAGCACCTTAACCCCCATCAAATCACCTCCTGCTGTAACACATAAATTAACACAAGCGGGGCTCTGCTGATGTCAAATCGACCCGCTTTCCAACACTGTGTAATCTGGTTTAACGGAGCCCATCAACATCTTTCCTTGACTTTCCCTAACTAAGGGATATTGATTATATGTCATGCCGTGGTGTGTGTGTGTGTGTGTGTGTGAAGCTAGCATCATAGTATAGCTCAACTTCTTTGTCGGTGAAAGAAGCCTCTGAATTCACTGTTTACTCCATTTTTCCTACTCAAGCTCAGACTATTTGCTTTAATACACACACACACATGCAACTGTAGGCATTTATGTTCATCCACACAGGCACAGTCACAGACACATGCAAACACACACTCTCACATAAATATGTGTAGGCTCCAAAGCAGAGATTTACAGAAAAAAGAAAAAAAAAAATAACAGTATGAACATTAATACCTTCAGTCATTCATGAAAAGGCATACACATGCACACACATGCTACATGCTCACACATTCATACACCTATGAACAAAGGCACATGCAATCCACATAAGATGGCACATACGCACACCCTAATGTCCCTGCTATATTTGACCATGTCATTAATCATGCTGCTGCTTGTACTCACATGATGTCCTGAGCTTGGTGTGTGTATGTGTGAGTGTGTAAAAAGTGTGTATTATGAAGAAGCTCCAGCTGAACTAGGTGGAGGTGGGGGATGGTGGGAAGAAACTAAAAGGGGATTTAAAGACCCAACCTGCAATTTTAACTGTCTTTTCCAGCCAAATGGAGCAAAGGGATGAAATTAGGGTGTGAAAGGTCAGCTGGAAGCAATACAGTGCTGCAAATAATATACATCTACTTTATATTTACACACTGAAAGTACGTTTCCTTTTGTAATCAAATGGGACCTATGTACATTAATTACTACTTACTCATTTATTTGATTTTGAATGTGCAATAAATCATACACATAATGGTGGATTTAACAGTTCTTGTAGCCCCTCACTCGTAATTATGTTCACAATAATGGGTGCTTACTGAAGTATTGCAACCTCTAGTGTCTGATGTGACAAATAAATGACAAAGATGGATCGATGCGATGCTATGCAGTGCCATATGATGTGATACACAATGAAATGCAACACAGTGTGACCCCTGAAACCCCACCAGACTACTAAATACATACTGTGGATTTGGAAGGCTAACTCCAGCTAAAGCTAACTCCTCCTTAACTATTTTAAATGCAAATCTTCATGTACATAATGTTTAGCTTCATACCACAAAACATCTCATAAATACAGGAAATATGGAGGGTATCTACTTTTTTTTTTTTTTTTTNTTTTTTTTTTTTTTTTTTAATTGTTAAAGTGAAAGCATAATTTTGAGCTTGCAGGCCAGTTCAGATGAAAGGACTTGCTTAAGATAGCTAAAAGTAGAAGATACACTGTATAACAACATCTGGGCAGCCCATGTGGCAGCTGCAGTGAAATCCAGATGAACTCACTTTTATGTAGTTTTATTAATTGTTCTACTGGTGGATATTAGTTAAAAGGGTGGAAATTGTTCTTATTTTCCATTTATCCATCCATTTTCTTCTGCTTAACTGGGACCGGGTCTTGGTGAGACTGGGTTGACCGGGTCTTGGACCTTGCTTTGTCTCCGAAGACAAAGCAAGGTAGCCCAGACGTCCCTCTTCCCAGGTTCTACTTTGAGCCTTTCCTGGATATGTGCTCCTCATCCTCTCCCTAAGGGTGAGCCTAGCCACCCTTCCAAGAAAACTCATTTGTATTCACGATCTCTTTCAGTCCCTACCCAAGGCTCATGACCATCGGTGAGGACTGGAATGAAGATCAACTGGCAAATTGAGAGCTCTGTTCTTTTCAGCAACAAAGAATTGTTTATGCATATAAATACAACCAATCACATAATTTGGACCATGTATGATCGTGGGCTCTCGCTGGCTTTTATTTTTTTTAGTTGATTGTTAAGACAACAAAAATTTGCAGTCAAACTCCACTGAAGATGCCTTGGAAATGCTTCAACATCATATCCACATTTGAGCAATTATTCAAACAAATGAGAACACACTGAAAACATGTTTTTGGTCATAAAATGTAGTAGTTGAGTGTTTAATCAATAGTATGTGCTCTAGAAATAAATGTCAGAAATGTATTAGCATGGGCTTTAATAGGGAGTTCTTGTATCCCATGATAATCTAAATGCTGTTTCAGTATTTACGTCATGTATAGAGATATACAGAAGTAATCTACGGTGACATGTTAGCACTTCATGAATAAATCAGTGGAGGAAAGTGTTTTCCTCCAGCGACAGAATACCTCATTTCCCAGGAGAGTCGTTCATCTCCTTATGCAAAATGCCAAGGTCATACAACTCAGGCTTGTTCTTGTCATTAAGGCTTAAACTCCCACTGTCCAACATGATTTTACTGTGTTTTCCAGGTAAATTCATACATTTATAGAGAGGATAGAGAGTCATGCACAGGGTTAAGGAAGATTAGGAGAAAGAGGGATGGAGAGAGGGAGGGCAGAGGGGAAGACAATATTTGCAATGCTAATATAATTTCTTCATGCAGCATGTGTTTTATGGCCTCCATTAATGTTTGTATTTTCCATCTGACTCTCCATTCTTTGCTTGTCACTTCCTCCTTTCTCCTCATTTCCATTGCTCTTTCTCACCTACTTCCCTCATTTTTGTCTTCTCAGCTGTGATGCCCCGCTTTACTCCTCTCTCCTCTCCTCTCCTCTCCTCTCCTCTCCTCTCTTTCCTCTCCTCCATCCACCCACCATCACTGTATTGTGTGAAGCAAGGTGTCTTTTCTATTGGCTTTCAGGTGTTACGACTGCTGACATGTTCCTCTGCTGACCCTTGTAACAACAAACACAAACACACGCACACACAAAATATACCCATGCACAGAATTTTACGTGGAATATCACAGATATATGGGGGANGGGGGGGGGGGGAGAGACACGACAGTCTGTGGTCTTAAGGTTGTCTGTATATTATTGCCAAGGTAAAGAACATGACCTCCTGCTTAGGGTCCAGCTGTGCAACAGTCTCACATAAATCATCGATTTATTCATCTTTGAAGGCACAGTCTGGAATAGTTTATTGTACTATACCAGAGCTCTGCCATGTAGTTTCAAGATTCTTTCCTGGCAGTTAAATTCTCAAACACCTGGCCTGTTTTTCACACTATAAAGATGAAAATGTAATTTAAAGCCTCATATTTTTTTTACCTTGATTCACTGAGGCAGTTTGCATGGAGCCTCTGAATGAAACAATGTTCACTTATCACAAATAGTTTTCCATTTCAACATCTAAAATAAAAGTGAGTATTGTTTTATTTGTATTAACATTAACAGTAAAAGGTGTACACATGCACTCTAAAATAGTCTACTATATTTTCAGAACTTTATAAGCTGCACAGCGCCTGCTGCATGATCTGAATGCATAATTAAAATTTAAAGGGAATATATACAGAATTCTATGTTTTCATTTTCATTTGGAAGTTTATTTTTAAACATCTGCAATGCCCGAATGTGCAGAAAACACACTGATCCACTTGTACTCTCCCTGCACACTGAGTGAAAACAGGCATTTTTAGGTCTCTTTAAGACCCCCCATTCCACAAAGCCTGGTCTGTTCTGATTGCCCTGCTGTTTAAGGAATGTGCAACACCTGCAAAACACAGATGTTGGCCAAACACTGGCTCACTTGCCTCATACTTACTGTGTGTGTCTAACCAGGTGTGTAGTCAGGTAAATTCTCATGTGTTACATGTTAATGTAAACATGATACAGAAGTAAAGCACTAATCAAAAAAATACAGCTTTAAGGTCAGTTCAGGACCTATGGGTTTGTCTTACTGAATGTATTATTATATGTTTAGAGAGGAGATTTATTTTTGAAATGTTCAACACATCCTCCCTACTATATTACACTATAAACATGAGAGGAAACAACAGAAAACATAATATGTCCCCTTTAGCATTACTATTGGTAATACAAATGCAATGCAGTGGCTGAAGCACCAAAGAAAGATGGAATCTTTTCTTGTCAGGAAAATACTATCAGTTAATAAAAAAAATTTAAAAAAAATCACAGGAGAACTTGGCATTTCATATTTAGCATACATGGGAATTTAAGACCACCTCCACTATGTCATTAAATAAAAATTTAACTGAAATCTCCAGCCATCCATCCATCCATCCATCCATCCATCCATCCATGTATCTGGTCAGGGTCGAGGAAGCAGCAGCCTAAGCAAAGTAACCTCTGTAGGAGTGTCCTTCAGCTCTTGCCGGGCGATCCCATTCCCAGGCCAGATGGGATGTATGTCCCAAATCCAGGCATCCTGATTAGATGCCCAAACCACCTCTCCTCGACAGACGCCCAAAAGACGCCCATCTCCTTACAATGCACAGGAGCAGCTGCTTTACTCTGAGCTAACATCCTGTTTGAACTCACTCTGTCACAAAGGGGGAGTCCTGATACCTAACAAAGGTAATTATTTTGCCCTCTTGTATGTGATCTCATTCTTTCAGTCCCTACCCAGAGCTCATGATCGTAGTTGTTGGAACATAGAATGATTGGCAAACTGAAAGGTACAGCACCTGCACGCCACACTATTCTGCCTATTGATCTCATGCTCCATCCTGCTCTCATGTGTAGACAAGACCCAGAGATACTTGAGTTCTTCCACTGAGGGCTGACAAATGAGCTACTGAAGTAGACAAGGAAGACTGAGGGAAAGAAAAAAGTGATCTACCACACTTTCTATGCCTTATTTGTTAATATACAGTGATGCCATAAATGTAACCCGTCTGAAGCTTTTAATCCTTCAGATGTGGATCAATATCTGGATCTGTACTTACTTTACCACCTTTCCATTGTACATGTTGTATAGCAGCCCTGCGATAGACTGGCGATCTATCCAGGGTGTACCCCGCCTCTCGCCCTATGACAGCTGGGATAGGCTCCAGCCCCCCTGTGACCCTCAACAGGACAAACGGGTTTAGAAAATGGATGGATGGATGGATGTTGTATAGCAAGTTAACAAGGACCATGAATTCAAAACTCTATGGTTGCACTCACATCAAAGAATACACACAAATATATCTCTGTTACATTTAGATACAGCAAACAGCTGTATCAAGGTACTTGAACAGGTATCCCTGTTCAAGGTACAGCAAACAGCTTTTATCAATATGGGAATAGGATGCTGCTCAGCACACTGGGGCTAATCCCTCAGAATTATTTGATATTACAAACCCTGCACACAGATGTTGTCGTGTGTGTGTGTGTGTCTGTGCGTGTGTGTGATTCAAGTATTCAGTAATTCATCTCCGATTAGTCAATACCAAGCTACTTTACTATTTAAAATACTCTAAAAAGGTATAGGTACATCAGATATCAGATCTTGTTTAAAGGAACAAACCAACTAGAGATAAAAAAAAAAACAAACAAAAAAAAAAAAAANAAAAAAAAAAAAAACAGGGTTATCTACATCTGTAAATGTAAAAACTCATACCATGCTGTGATGTTCACATACAGAGAAAATCTTTTGGCTTGGCTACAAAGTTATAATTGCATTATATTTTGAATGCATTTAGCTGATCAGTTGTGATCTAGAGTAACTATGAGTAAGTACATGAATGTAATAAGGCTCAATTCTAAAATCGCCAACCATATAATCAATTACTGTGCCACAAAGCAACGCAATACTCACTATTTAGAACTAGCATTAGTATGAACAGGAATTAAAGGTACATTTGTTTTTCCTACCTTCCAGATTGCCATTGGTTTTAGTTCATTCCAGTATATTACACTGAAAAAACTGATGTTGACCCCTTTTAGATTTAGCCTTATTTAATTGATTTCAATGTGTTTTTTCATTCTGCTCAATATTTTTGATTAGCTGGAATTATATATCCCAGTGCTTCAAACAATCCAATTTTACTTAATTAAAAGCAGCTAGAAAAAAATGTCACATTATCATCTCTATTAATTCCAATTAATCAAAAATATTGAGCAGAACAAAATAACACGCTGAAATCAGTAAAACAAAGCTAAATTTTTATATGTAACATCTAAAAGTTGTCAACATCAGTTTTTCCATGCATATACACATGGAACTGTGTATATGCATGGAAATAAATGGGTAGCATGATGCCTAAAGGTTAGAGAAGTGAGCTGCTGACCCACAGGTCACCACTTCAATCCTTGGTCTGGCAGCAGAAATCTGGGAAGTGAATGAGAGGTGGAGTCTGTGGTTATACCTGGGCACCAGGTGAGAATATGAGTCTGTGAGCAGGGCGTTCCTGTAAAAGAGCATTTAATGCTCAGCAAACTGCCCCTGAATAAAATAAAGGTAAAAAAACAAACAAACAAACAAACAACAACAAAAAAAAAAACACTTAATTTTTAATATTTAGTTATTACACCACTGGATTGAGCTACATTTACTCAAAAATATTGAGCCAAACTAANTTTAATATTTAGTTATTACACCACTGGATTGAGCTACATTTACTCAAAAATATTGAGCCAAACTAAAAAAAATGTGTTTAAGTTTACTCAACATAGGTCTGTTTGGAATGACTGAGAAATTTAAGTGGAATGTACTCAATTTGTTTTAGCTAAAACTACAAATTTAATTTCACTGAAATTACTTATAAATATTAAATACAGTCAATTTAAAAATATATAGACAAATCTAAATAAATTTATTTTGTGCAACCACTTGACATATAAAAATTAAGTAAATTCAAAGTAGCATTTTTTTCAGTGTATTAAAATTAATTTTCAGAGATTTGAAATGTATGTGAGATAAGTGAAATTAAAATGAGTGTCCCCTCTACATTCATACATTTTCGGACATACGACATACAGCAGGTGACACGTTGAATTTTGAGGTGGGTGCATCACCTGAACATTTGACTTTTAATGATTAGGGAATTTGGCAAAATACATTTAACAGGAAAATTAAAATATGGTTTTATGTTTCGAAAAATGGTTGTTCAGTAACGGTAACGTGTATTCGGGTAGTATAAACCAGACTTAAACATGCAAAAACCACCAGAATGGTCCTTTAAATATCATTCAGTTAATCACAGACAAACAAAATCAGCCTCTTATATCTTTGTGTTTAACTTTGCAAATTTAATTCCCCAGATTATTCAAAATATGAAGACTTTCTATGTAACTATTTGTTATCCAGCATAAGCAAACAATTACAGCCACTGTATATCCTGCACTCAACACTGGACGGCAGACGTGTGACTCACAGTTTAATTCACACTCATTTCATGTTCGCTGTTTCTCCTTTGCTATTCTTGTAATTAAATAAAAAATGTTCAGCTGTTTCCAGTGAACATAATTATATCTTGCTGGCAGCATAGTCTCTAAAGTCATTGTTGCTGTCTTTACCTTCTTCAGTATAAAAACCTTATTCTTCATCTTTAAGTCACCTTTAATATGCCGCTATTTTTCATTAACTTTTTTAACCAACTGCAAATCTCCTGTTTCTTTGTGTGTGTGTGTGTGTGTGTGTGTACAAGTGGCAAGTCTTATGTGTGTATATGTGTGAAGTTAATGTGTACACAGTGTGTGGGAGTCTGTGCTTGCCCCTGCTTGTTTATTAGTGTCAGTTACTTCTGTGTAAGCGTTGTATTGCGTAGGAGGATATCTGTAGCTAACCTCCTTTCCCCTCTGTTTGTGTTTGTCTGTCAGTTCCTCAAAGTATCCTTTGAAAAACAGCAAGAGCCTGCTCCTCTTCCTCCCTCTCCACCCTTTTTACGTCCTCCTATCCTCACTCGTCCTCCCTCGTGCCTTCATTACATCACTCCACTCCTCCCTCATCTGTCTTGTTCTATCCCTCACTTGTTTTCCCTACCTTCATGCCTGCTTTGTTTTCTGTCTGCAAGTGAAAGTGTTTACGTGCTTTTCTGTGTGTGCATATGTGTAGATCATTTATGCTGTATGTATGTGGCTGCATCTGATGCATTTATACATGTGTGCTTTTTCCCAAGAGTCTGTGCTCTCTCTCTCTCTCTCTCTCTCTCTCTCTCTCTCTCTCTCTCCCTGTGTTTCTATGCAGCATGTGCAGTCCGTTATTCTCATTTGTATTCTGCTCATCTTGGGCCTGGAAGGTAATGACAAGAAGCAAAGGCCAGGATGTCACTGCACCACTCAGCTACTAGCTGCTTGCTGATGTCAAGCTTTTACATGCACACAGATGCACAAACAAACACTCATACAACACATCCACACACACTCAAATATGCACGTGAGCGCAGGCATGCAACCACACACTGATGAAGGCAAGTACAAAATCGCTCTTTCTCCACACGAGGCCTTCATCCTAATGATGCAGCATCTCTCTACCTTGAATCCTACATTATTCTCAGTCTACAGCTCCACAGGGATGAAAGAAGTAGCCTTGGAATCATCTAAACACATCTGGCATGTCCATATATATATCTGTCCTCTTTCAGACCCTCGTGTTCTCTGTTTTTTCTCTGCATCTCCCTGTCATCGTCTCTCTCTCTCTGTCCTTTTTTTTCTCCTATGAGATCACAAAACGCCTTCCCTGTTTTTCTCCCCAGACTCCCACTTTTCTTTGTAGATCCATCTCTTATCTGTTTCCTACTTTCTGTTTCTATCTACTAAGATTGTGATTCTGATTTATTTCAGTCCAGCTTGTTCTTAATAAACCCCATTAATCTCATTTATAAAACCTATGAATTAAACTTAAAAACACATCTACCTGTTTTTATGAAGTATGTTTACTAATACATCTGTTTTTTTTCCCATGTGAAATTGTGTTCACCCTGTAGCTAGTTAGCAAGGCCTTCTCTGCTGGCCTAGAGATTGTCAGAATCAGAAAATTATATTTTTATAATTTAATATATATTTTAATTAATGCTATATGTATTTTACAAAGTTTGTTCCCATCAGTTTATTATTAACATCATTTCATTGCTACTCTCTCCCTCAGTTTCGCTGCTTCCAGTGCAACTCATATAAATTAGAGCTTTTATCCAATCAGATTTTCCACCTGTGCTGTCTCTGGGTAAAAAAATCTAGCCTGAGGCCTTCAGAATCTCAAGTGAATCCCCTCTGCTATTCAAGCAAATGGGATGATGTTGATTGTCATATACTTTAACCAATCAGATTTTGAGTTTGCCATGTTGGGCGTATTCTTTTACACACCAGGGCCTTCTAGCTGGTCTTGGTCTATGTCATCGTAGGGTCAGTTAGTGGAGGGCTGCATTACGCTATGCAGTGTACAGCCTGCCAGAAATTCTTCAGAAGTAGTAGTAGAAGAGGAGGGCCAGTTAGCTAACTGAAGTAAAACTAGCTAGCATGTAACGTAGCATTATCTAAGACTTATTTAAACTTTCTTTCATGACATTTAGATTTTTAGATGTAGTGCTTTAGATTTTTTGTTTAGATTTTTACTTAGCCCTGTTGTTTTTTAATGCACAATGACTGTAGGAGGAGAAGAAATGGATAGCGGATTTACTGGCAAAGCCTTTTTCACATCTGCAACTCTAAAATGCATTAAAACATATTAAAAAAATAAGACCAGGCAGGCTCAACTGTCAGCACTGACCTCCATGGCAATTGAGAAGAACCTTTTATTGGAACTGAAATGCACTACTGTACTGTACAACCACGTCATTGAGCTCTTTAAAAAAAAAAAAAAAAAAAAAAAANATGAGCAGCTTTGGTAAGTTTGATGGATTTTTATGTGGCTGGAATCTGTGGGGAATCCTGTTGAATACTGCTTGTGTTATTTTGTGTTTTACAGCATTTTTGCTTGCTTGGTGGTCATATGAGTAAATGTGATGGTTGTTGTGAGTTTATTTTTATTTCTTTGGTAATGACATTGATTTGGGCTATGCCATGTCTATTTGTGATGTAGCATCCTATCATAATGAGTAGTAACAGTACATATTTGATAGTTTCAGTCACCAGGTGTTCATGTCTCTGCAATTAGTGTATTGTAACTCTCATAGGTGTTGAGCCTCATGTTAAATCACTTTATTCGACTCGATAAAGGTTACTGTCACTGTGAATATGGGGACCACCCCATATTCAAGTTAAATGACAATAGCCAATATCTCTAGTGAGGTTATTCAAAGGCATTTTAATTGCGGGAGGATAGCACTGACGGCCTAGGTGTAAAATACATGGCCTGCCACTCTAACAGTATTTCTGTTCTATCAAATTAAAATTGCAATAGCTCATGTATTTTTTAAATTACCAAAGGTATATTCACTAGTAAATATTCAGCATGAATGATTGTTCATGAGCAGTTGGATAAATCCAGAATTTTCTGGCTTATGGTGCAGAAATGTTTCAGAAGTTACATGAAAACTGATCACCTCTAGAATCTATCACATTAAAAATTTATTAAAACAGGAAACAGCTGGTTTTTCCACGAAAGAAGAAACATCAAACAGAGGTGAATGATAATTAAAATATAGTTTGGGTGGAGTGTCAATTTAAGACTGTTTTAAAAGTTGTACGCAGAGCTTTCACTTTAAGAAAAAAAAAGTATCTTGTTGCAATTCAGAAGTTACATACTGTAAGCGCATGTTTAAAAGCTTCTCGATAAGCTGCTGTGTTGAAACTGTCAAGTACCTAATAAATTTGCTACAGTGTGCAAAATTCCTTCAGAGTGCACTGAGACGGCTGTTAGGCAGCTCACCGAATAGCAGCTTATCAGCTCCTTCAATGGACTGAAGCAGTTTAGTTGGACAAGTGCATCACTTTGGACAAGACACCAGTCTATCAGAGGGCTTTATTCCAATCCATCTCTTTAAGGCAGAGTGCCAAACAGAGGGGCTCAGTATTTAGAACAACTCTGTTAAGGATCAAACTAAAAGCTCACAGGGGACACTCTGATAACACACACGTATCCTCCTGGGTATGCGTGGAAAAGCAAAAACCCTCCTCATTTCTAACTGCAACAACTTACTGTACCATCCATCCATCCATTTTCTATATACGAGGCTATCCTGGTGTTCATTGGGTAAGAAGCAGGGTACGCCCTGACTCACCGACTTAGGACTTATCCAACTTGAAATTCCCCTTACTAATTTATTCACTTACAGAATGGAAACTTCATGATATGCATTAAAGGAGCTGGGCTGTAAGCCTGCCTGCTATATTTTCCATCTCATCTGCTAACACTACACTTAGTGCCCATTACCGCTGTATGAATTCTGTTAAATGTTATGAATGCTGCAACATTTTGTGGTTAATCAAACAGATTACTGCATAGCAGTTTTTAAGTATACAGAAATAAACAGAAGTTCTGGAGATAAGTTAAGAAGGTAAGAAGATCTGTGGGGACACAAACCAGTTTAATTGAGCTTACATAATTATATGTCTGTGCAGTGTTTGATGGAGTTTTACTAAGGCTTATTATCATTACTTGGCACACTGCGTTTCACATTTCAGCCTACATTTGAGGTCTAATTTTGTATAAGAATGGTTTCTATAAAATTGTAGTAGGACATAAATGTTATGGAAATATAGTGAGAACCTTTAAACTTTTCTGCCTTTCAAACTTTCTTTAAAGTTGAACAAAAATCAGTTCTAGCCTTGAAACTTTGGAAAATTAACTAATTGTGTCAGTTTCTGAAGGATTTCATATCCTGTTGTGACTGAAATGGAATAACACGATCACACCGAGACTCTGAGGAATTTAAGCACCTCTGCAGACATCGAGTAACACCTGGGGACTATAGCTGTTCTTCTATGAGTTTTTGCCCCATAATGGCTTCATCAAAACCATGTAGCTGATGAGAACAAACAATGCCTGAGGTTGTAACAAGCAGATGATAAGAAATATGTCACTGTCTTAAAGCAATATTTTACCAAGAGTGTGGGATATTGCTGCATTAAATTCCATCTTTCCGCTCGTGTCACTCAACAGTAACATCATAACTGCCTTTTTATACTTTTAGCCCTTTTTCTCATTATATTTGTTATCTTATTTTTTTCATTTAACTGCAGAATTCGGCTCATTGAGTTTTATATCAGTATTTCTCTTCTCTGCACAAGTGGGAATTAGATTATTTGGCAAATCAGGCTTGTCTGGAACCCTTCGGGCTGACAGAACAAGACTCCAAAGAGACAGTCACCCATTATGAATGATGTATCCACTAAATGCTATCTACAACCACAAATCAACAAAATTCTACAGACTTTTGTGATTGCAACATGAAATTACAGTGTAAAAGAACATGTGCCTTTGTCATGCTTTTAGATTGCTGTTAAAATACGCTTAAGGCTGTATTTGTATGGGTTTTAATCTCTTTTGTGTCTAACAATGCACATTATAAATGCTGGATAAGGATAATAAATGTGGAGGATAACATCCATCCATCCATCATTCATCCATACATCCATCCATCCATCTATCCATGCCTTTGTCTCCATCCATGCATCCATCGGTTCTTACCTTTTCTGCAGACTGTGCCGTGCCAAAGAAGATGGGTATAAAAGCCAGCCATACAATACAGGTGGTGTACATGGTGAACCCAATGGGCTTGGCCTCGTTAAAATTTTCTGGGACCCCACGGGTCTTTATAGCATAAACAGTACATGTCACCATCAATAAGATACTATAACCCAATGAACAGATAATCTGAAGATCTGTGATATCACATTTCAGCACCCCTCGGGCCAGATCTGGGTTAATGGTCTTCTGCTCATCATAGTCTATGATGATGTTGGGTGGATCCACCCCAAACCAAATTAATACTCCCAGTAGCTGGACCGAGATGAGGCTTGAAGTGACTGCCAACTGTGAGGTGGGGCTGATCAGCCTGGGCGCTGTCACAGATTTCTTTCCCTGCTCAAAGATACGGTAGATGCGGTTCGTTTTGGTGAGGAGGGCAGCATAGCTGATGCACATGCCCAGACCCAGGAAAATCCTTCTGAATGAGCACACACCAACATCCGGCTTAGCAATCATAAGGAATGTGATGATGTAACACAGAAATATGCCTGTCAGGAGAACGTAACTCAGCTCCCTCCCAGATGCTCTGACAATCGGCGTATCGTTGTATCGTATAAATGTGGCCATGACAAAAATTGTAGCGATGATCCCAAGCATTGCCAGGAAAACTGGAATCACAGCCCAGGGTGAGTGCCATTCAAGTTTTATTATGGGTATAGGCTGACAGGCTGTACGGTTGGTGTTGGGCCTCATGTTGTAGGAGCAGAGCTTGCAGGTAAACTCATCATATTGGTACTGATAGCCATCGCAGGGCTCACAGTGCCAACAGCAGGGCATTCCTTTCACCACCTTTTTCCTCTCGCCACTTTTACAGGGAAGGCTGCACACAGAGCTGGGAATCTCCTGCTCCCCTCTGGGCCACTGCATGTCCTCAATCTGGAAGATAGCAAGAGAGAGAGATGACAAATGATTAGATTCAGTGGCTTAATAATAAATATATATAAAGGCAGGTAGACTATGATCTTGGTAGTTATCACTATAAAAACTGCCATAAATCAAAAGGTCATAAAAATCAAAGTTTAGGTGCAATATCTCTCTACTTCACCTGTGAGTTTATTCTGTGAAACTGTAAAAGCAATAGGTTCATAGAATCTGGGCTTTAGGGTGCACCTACAAGGAATAAAATAAAGATTTAGACCAATTCCCTAACATTAAAGTGTTAGGGAAACCTCATGTTTCTGATTTTGCTCTGTCCCTCAATTGAAAACTCAAGATGATTAAAATAATAAGGTTAGAGCAGGTAACCATATTATTTTAGTGAAGGTAGAAAGAATAAATAACTGAATTTAAGTTTAGAAAACAAAATCAAGTCACATATTTTCAAGTTAGGAAAATAAACTTTTGACACTGCTCTGAAAAGTATGTGTTTGTTTAAAAAAGCCTCTGGAAAGCATCCCTTTACAGGAGCTGGTTTTAAACAGCTTTTATTAATTTTTTGGTATATTTTTCTAGAAGGAAAAAACGTAAGGGTAAGGAAAAAAATATGCCCTGAAATGCCCTGAAATTTGTCCGAAATGTCCCAAGCGTGCCAGAACTTCTTCTTCTTCTTCTTCTAAAATCCCTACAAATTAGCATTTGCTATCATCACATGTGAGATATAGCAAAGTTTACTCTTTATACTTTGGGTTTTCCCATTGATAACAGGAGCTAAAAAGTTGTGAAGGATGAATTTTCTGTTGCAGGTATCAGAGTTAGGGATTTGGGGATTTAGCTCTATCCTAACACCTGTAATGTATCTGGATGATGTATTTATGAAAAGGAAAGTTGGAACTCTTGGAACCATTACTGGAGATCCTTAGGAATTGATTTGTAAATTCAAGTGAAACACATACTTAGTTTATGTAGTGTGTATGCTCCTGCACTGAATGCACTAAACACAACAGGTGCTTGGTGTAATTCCTAAAGCATATGAATCCCTTTGTAATGCTGGTTCCATGGGAATATTATGTTTGATATTTGATGAAACCCTTGTTTTACCTTGACCTCAAATATTTTATTGGAGTGTGAATATATCACACTTTAAAGCTGCAGAGTTCAATGTGCTGTAGAAAATGACATCTAAAGACACCAGCTCAGGGATTATGACCGCTTGGTCCTGGATTTACAACAAGGATCTTATCTTTTAATGTGTAGCACCAATGTTAAACAAGGGATTAGCTTTGGCTCTGGTGTGAGTGCCTTGTTGCTAAAGCAAAGGTCCCATTGATTTGACAGCTTGACTGCTGCTAATGAGTAATGAATACCCTATTAGTGCAACATCAATATGGAGAATTTCCACCTGCATCATGGCAGCAGTCTGAGTGGACATATCAGATTAATTTTTATTTAATGTTATAACCAGGATGGATAGTGAGCAGAAGGACTGCTCTGCTATTGGAGAACTGGCTTTTAAACACTTCTCCTGCCTATATATCCTTGAACATAATGTGGTTGAGCTTGAGGTTTCTGGAACTAGCTTTCTTGCCTGTAGGTGGCAGGTATGACCTTCTGGAATCAGGTGAGAGTAAAGAAAAGTTCTCTGTTTAGGTTATTATTATTTTTTTTCCAAATTGCCATTAGGTTGTATTATATAATTTCCAATACTATATTTCAAAAGTACAAATCAGAATTATCATGCATAAAGGGAAATGAGCTAAACTGAATTTCCTATTTCACATGTTACCAACAGAGCTCCAGACCCTTGAAATGATGCCCAGAGCTTGGAAGGAGTTCTCATGACCGATGGCGGCCAAAACACCCAATATTGTGCATTCATGTCGATGCTGATTATTCTGACAGAACTCTGGTTTGAGGGTTTTGAGAGGACTTGGAAGGGGCTTCAAAAGAGACTGTGACCCAGAAATGATCAATTACATAGTGTTAAGGATGTCCTTGAAGACTAATCTGAATCAGAGCATGTGAGTGGGGTGAAGTGGACTCAAATCCTGCTCTCTATGCACAGAGAGGGGCTTTTCCTCCACTACCCTACTCTTCTTTCTTTAATTTGCCAACCACTCTATTCTGTTCTGAAGGTAAACAAAATCCATCCATCCATCCATCCATCGCTTATCAGGTTCCCAGTCGTGGAGGCAGCATGATAAGCAAAGCTGCCCAAATGCCCCCTCCTAAACCAAGTCCTGCAGCTCTTCCTTGGGGATCCCCAGAAATTCACATGCATGATGAGATATATAATCCTTTCAGCATATTCTGGGTCTGCCCCGTGGCCTCTTTCCAATTGGACATGCCTGAAATGCTTTGCCACGGAGGCATCCTGATTACCCTGATCACTCACAAATTGCTTCATATAGGCTATATTATGTTTTTCCAATTTAACAACATTGATCATCTTTTTACATTTCTAAATACTACTCTCAATCATCTAATAATGACACAGATAAGGTGGTCCACATTTTCTGGAGTAGAATTGGAGCAGGCTTGATAGTCTATTCTGGTTCAGCTCTGATTCCATGATAGCATGCTGGGTAAAGTTGTTCCACGCTCCAGTAAAATTTGTCTAACGCCACACACATGATCTGATCTGAGTCTTCCCTGGCTCTCTGTGGACTACCCAAAAAAAGCAAAACTGTTAACCTGGGATAGTTTGACATAAAAAGCTGCATCAAGCCATCAGCCTCCAAAGTCATCCAAAAGCTTGTATTTGGCAACAGTAAGAATTGCAACAAAAAGGCAAATTCTAAACAACCCTCTAATCCCCCACCTTCCTACAGGCAAAAGGCCAAATCTGAAGAAAATAAAATAAATAAAAGAACAACTTTCCTTCTCTTCTTCCTCCCACATAACTTCTGCACATCACAGTGTCTGCCACCAGGGTCTGTTCATATTCATCAGTCCTTTCTTCCACCCATCTGTCTATCACTCCCTAACTCTGTCCACTTCCAAATGCTGAGCTTTTTATTGTGTGCTGAGCACTGTGACATGCAGACCATCAAAATTACACGGCGAACTGACATAAATCCCCGCTGCTCATCTCCAGCATTGCCGATAAGCAGGTGAATACGCTCCCTCATTTAGCAATACGAAATGTATTCAAATCTGGCCTGATGTGTAAGAAACAAGATTTACTATACAGAATTGATGAGTGGCAAGGTTGTGCGTGGTTAAAAATGACTCAGCTTCACAAATCTAAAGGGATTTCAAACTGGGATTCAAATGGGATTCAAAGCGCCAGGAGCGACGGTAGACCAATCATTTAAATGGAAACACCATTCGTCTACCCTCCATAGCGGTCAGGAGGGCTGCCAGCTTCTGTGGCGTGTTCAATAATTCACTCCAGTCTTTGAAGAGGTGTCACAGCTGGTAGAGATCTGGACAAAAGGTCTCTCTAGTCTTAAATCTTTGACTATGCATACAAAAGTCCACAGGTTCCACTTCTAGCTGATGAGCAGACTTTGCAAGTGATTAAGGCATAAGGTCCTGAACTCAGCCTATGCATGATCTCTTATATTCTTTGTCAAAGAGATTACATAAATTTTGATCTGCCAGCCTATATTCGGTTTAGTTATGGAGGAGAAAAAAACAGGATTTAAAGGTTGCACATTTAAAAGTCACAGTTTTTATAGCGTCATCATCAGGAAAAAGTCCATCTGCATAATTTTGGTGAACCTGGAAACTACCTTTTGCTGTGTCTTGTATTGTGGGGTGCAGTTACATATGAGAACTGTACATCTAAACCAAAGTGGAGTTACATCTTGGTCTGGTTAGGGTTTCATGCTGAGGTATAGTAACATGTCTTGCTCCACCCTATGTGTAACTCCACCCCAAATTGTAAGATGCAGCAAAGGCCATCTCAAGTCAGGACCATTCTGCAAAGTTTGGTGGGATTTTTTGTCCCAAATTTAAATAGACAAAAGAAGGAGAAGATTTATTGGAGAGACAAATCTGAAAAAACAAAACAAAAACAAAAACAAACAAAACAAAAAAACAAAACAAAACATCACATTCACATTTAATAATGTTCAAAACATTGCTATTGAATTTGGTTTTAAGAAAAATTATCTAAGTGAAAAGCTTTTCACATGTACGCTCAATTCCTCCATTCATTGCGACTGTGACAAACAGCACTATTACAAGTCACTGAACATACTTCCACTGTCTGAGAAATTAATTTTGTATACACTATGTAAACACTATCTTAAATATTAGGGAAATATATATGTGCATATATATGGATAGTAAAGTCTGAACAAACTGACGAGAACTTGAAAATTCAGTTTACAGTTTTTGCTAATATTAGAATTTTGTAATATTAGAATTTTAATTCACAAGTTAAAACAATTGAATGTGAACTCCTCAATCATCAAATGGTATCATTCTTTCTTAACAAACAGAACTCAGAGGGTCAAAGTGAACGATAGCCTGTCACAGCTAGTTGAACATTAGTACCGGAGCCCCTCAAGGATGTGTCAGCTCGCCAGTCCTTTTTACACTATATACTAATGAGTGCTCAGCTAAGCACTCACAGAACTACATTTTTAAATACTCTGATGATACTGCCATTTTAAGTTTACTTTATAAGCAAGAGGATATATCCATTTATCATTCTGAAATAAGGGAGTTTGTGGCATGGTGTGACAGCAACCACTTAACTGTAAATACAAAGAAAACTGAGGAGATTGTATTTGATCCTAAGGCGTTGGGTGATCACAGTTCTGTGATTATTCATGATCAGCCTATTGCACAAGTCCAGTCCTACAAGTACCTTGGTGTTTATATTGACAGCACTTTTACCTGGAACACTCATGTGGATTGGGTCTGCTCTCGTTTACAGCAGAGAATGTACTTTTTACGCAGACTGAGTTTGTATGGAGTTGATCAAAAAATCATGCTTCTGTTCTACCAGTGTTAGAAAGCATAATCAGATATGGAATGACAGCATGGTATGGGAATCTCTCTGTGAAAGTTAAATCAAAATTAATACACTTGGTACAGATCGCCATGAAAATCATAGGTCAGAAAGACCATCACAGCCTTCAGTCTCTTTATGAACAATGTATATTACAACAAGCCAGGAGTATTCTGAATGATCCTTCTCATATTCTGTATTCACAATATGAACTGTTGCCTTCTGGCAGAAGATACAGAGTCCCACATTGCAAACTAAAAAGGTTTAAGAACTCATTTGTGCCTGTATCAGTCAAAGTTCTCAATAGCAGTCTACTTTGAGGTCACTTGTCGAGGTCGTGGTGTCTGTGCAATATGTTAGATTTTTATTGTGTACATAGCCAGTGCTTTCACACTGAAAAAAGTGCTCAACTGGAACTTCTGTTGTTCATAAGTACGTGTCAGTATTGTTAATTAATCAATAGAAAATCAATAACTTTTTTTGCAGAGTTATACATGGCTATAGTAAATATTCTCGCTGAAAAATCTGTCTTTATTGGGTTACAATGCTGATCAAAGTTATGTGTGAAAAAAAAAAAAAAGAAGATTTTTATTGTGTAGATTGATGGTTGTGTCAATTGTGAAATATGTTATGTGTTATTAATGGATTGTGTTGTATGTGTCGTGGATGCTTGTGTGGCAACTTGGAGTCCAGAACAAATTTCCCTATGGGGACAATAAAGTATATTCTATTCTATTCTATTCTATTCTATTCTATTCTATTCTATTCTAGAGTGATGGTCACTCATAATTTTCAGTAGGTGGCAGTGTATAAAATATTCTTCTCAGAAAGGAATGAATGAATGAAGGAAGAAAGGACACTTTTTACTTTATTTTTTTGTATGGCTTCATCTTGGAGGTTATTTGATCTGAATAGCTCACTAAAGTTCTCTGCCACTAAATTTTAATTAATTATAATTTCTTTGTAACAAAAAAAATCTTACTTTTATTAATATTTAATCACTAAAAAGAGATGACACAATTACAAAGACAGAGAAACAAGAACAGATAGAGACTGGGTCATATTAGGATAGTTGACAACATTAAACCTCAAAAGATGAAAAGAGACAAAGGAAAGGAGTGCAGGGGAGACATGCAAGCAACAAAAACCAAGAACGAGTGAGACAATAGGAGTGGATTATTCTTATTTCTTTTAGCAGAATTCTGCAGAGGAGAGATGAAAGAAGAAAGCAAGAAAGCAGAGAAGAGAGGGCGAGAGTTCTCCTTGTACTCAACCTCCCCATCTCTCTCTTTATCTTCCCTTTTCTCAATTTCTGTCTGCCTCTCTCTACCTCTCTTTCTCTTTGTTTCTGTCATTCTTATCAGTCCCAGGCAGACCTTTGCTCTTCCGCCTGCCTCTGCTCTGCTGTCAGACTCCGCTGTCGATAAATCGTCTGCCCACCTTGACATTATTGAAGACTGCAGGTCAGGTGAGTGTTTAAAGTGGCCGGGCATTAGCATCAGTATGCTGTAAACTGTCCCAACAAACAATCCAAAGAAAAGAAAACATGTTCTGCCTTTGCAGATACTGTGAGAAGAACAGATTGTTTCTCTTTGAGCGTCTTTCTTCTTCACAATGTTTGTGTGATGTTCATCAATGTCATGTTATCTAATTGTTTTTCTTCTCTTTGGCCGTTCTGTATTCTGAAGTGGTTAAAATGGTCCCCCCCACCCCCTACCCCCGTGTGCTGAAGGACCTCCAAGGGACCAACATAAAACTGTAGAAAAGTTGAATTTCTTTTCCTATTATCCAATTTATTGGAAATAGTTATGACTTACTACAAAAATATTCCCATATGGGTCTCTGGGATTCAATCTGATGAAATGGAGGTTACATTCAATACTAATGCATTTTCTGTGTGTGTGTGTGTGAGAGTATATGTGCACATATGGAGGTGGGGGCGTTCTATACACTGACTAGCTGGGAGCAGTTAATCCACATCCTCATTAGCTTCTTTCTCTTCCATCCATCCCCCAGCGATTCAAACACAACCTCAAACACCGCAGTTCATTATTCTGCCTTTAGGGGGCCCCAGTCCCTGAGCTCATCATAAATACACCAAGGAAATAGTGATGGATTCAATGTACTGTTGCCATGGATACAATTCAAGATTCTTCAAGTCTGTAACCCCACAGCCCATTGCTATGTTTTCTTTCTTTTTCTTTCTTTCTTTCTTTCTTTCTTTCTTTANGTAACCCCACAGCCCATTGCTATGTTTTCTTTCTTTTTCTTTCTTTCTTTCTTTCTTTCTTTCTTTAATCCTTCACTTCTTTCTTCATTCCCTATATTACTTGCTATATTTCCTGTTATTCTGTCTTTCTTTACTTCTTTTATTCCTTTTTCTTTTCTTTTGCTCTTCCTCCTTTCCTTTGGTCTGGTTTTCATTCAAACATTTCCTTCCTTCCTTCCTTCCTTCCTTCCTTCCTTCCTTCCTTCCTTCTTTCCTTCCCTCCTTCCTTCCTTCCTTCCTTCCTTCCATTCTTTCTTTCTTTCTTTCTTTCTTTCTTTCTTTCTTTCTTTCTTTCTTTCTTTCTTCTTTCTTTCTTCTTTTCATTCCCTGTGTTACTTGTTATATTTCTTGTTATTCTGTCTTTCTTTATTTCTTTCAATTCCTTTTTTTTTTGTTTGCTTTTCCTCCTTTCCTTTGGTCTGGTCTTCATCCAAACATTTCCTTTCTTTCTTTCTTTCTTTCTTTCTTTCTTTCTTTCTTTCTTCAGTGCTTTCTTGTTTCCTAATTTGTCTCCTTCATTTCTTACTATCCTTTGTTCAACTCTATCTAAAAACACAGAAAGTGCCCAAGTTTAAAAAGACTTTTATTACCTACTCAATGGTTTAAACCTCTGAAAGTAATCATTTTATTGACTTCTTTTTATTTTTTAAAACTTAATGTTTTTTAAATCTTGAATGCTGGACTTGAATGTTTGAAATTTTGAAATTAAAGTTTAACATTTGTAAAAGTTTAGTTCACCTGTGAAACAGTTTAGACTAAATTATTTCCTGACAGAGATGAACTGGAGATTCACTGCTCTTGTACCCCACTATTTAAAAAAAAAAAAAAAAAGTTTCCAAACTTGTGCAGTAAATGCAACTTGAATGACAAAAGAGTTTTACACTTGCTACAAATTTTTGTTATGTTTCCATCAACATTAACAAAAGACACTCTTATACAACACAATTTCTGAAGGTAAGGATTAAAACTGGAACTGAACTGAAAGGAATCTTCAATTCAGTGGAGCCTTTATCATAATCCTGGGGAAACTTATGTGTGCACATTTTGGAATTATACTTTTTGACTAAATATTAGCTTGAGTCTTAAATATTGTGGTCTGGGTGACCTGATGCACACAAGGATTATTCAAAACTAAATAATGAAAACCATATGTACATTAGGAGCTAGGAGGGAAAAGAACTGCCTGTGTTCTCTTGTTAAATAAATCTGAATAAAACACACTCCTATCACTTCTTCAAAGAAAAGCTGCATTTGGGAAAAACACATAAATCTGAATAATTATGTTATTTTCAGACACAATCTCAAGGCACAACAATGCAAGCTGAAGTCTAGGAACAGCGGCAGTGTTACATAGCTGAAAAGTGGGAAAGTACACATCACTGAAAACAGACAGCGGAAAAATAAAATTTCCCATGCAATTTGTCTTTGAAACAAATGGTTTCCTTGCTATTTTGCATAGAAGTGTTAAGAAAAAGAAGGAATCTACATTTGAGGCTCTGTTGCACTGTTAGCCAGTCGGGCAACAAGGACCAAAAGTATTACAGAAACATCTCACGGACGTCATTCTCAAACAACTGAAATCAATGATATGTGGAGGAAAAACAGCACTGGTGCCAAATCTCGCTCCCTAAGGCAGCTGTTTGCATTGGTTCACTGAACATTCACTGTATGAAAGTGAGACTGCTGCTCTAGCAAATGTCTACATAGGTTTGAGAGGCACAGTGAAAGTCATATATTCATAATAAAAGGAAGGGGAGAGTAATATTTGGTGACTTCAAGCTATGGTTGGCGATCGATAGAATTTTATTGAATTGGAATGTGGTATTGAATCCGCTTCAAATGCCTTACTGAACCTTATTGAATACATTTATGTAGTTTGTTTTGGGGTGGGGGTGGGGGGGATGGGTGTATTAAGTTAAGAAGTTTTTATAAGTTGGAACTAAAACTCAAGACTATCATCCAGACAACTGAAGTTTTGCCACAAGATATGGGCAAATGATTTTGCATTTTACTGATTTTCACCCAAAAACACATTTGTATTTTTTAAATAGGTATCATCAATTTTAGGCTGATTTCTACCTGGATTTTATTTCTCACACACCTCAAAGTTGTCGTGTGTCCTCCTCAGACAAAGCATTTTTCATCATTGTTTCCAGTAAAAACAAACTAAACCACTAACAGGTGAAGAGAAAAATGAAGTGTATCCAGGTGTTTTACCATCTTTGGACTGGATCCAAACTGGAAAATGTGATTGGAAATCCATCATATTTCACTCACACAGATTTATTCCAGCTACTCCAGCTAATCCCTGGATTTGAACCAATAACATGTTTTCACTTGGCTTCGTTCACCTCCTAGCTCTTCCTGAGCTTCTTCAGAAGTGATGGACACTCATCATGTGCCGCTTCTCTCCATCTGACTCATAATACAGCTAGAAGGCCTGTGAAAATCGCTGTCAGAAAGATCAAGGTCAAATTTCATTTCTGGTAATGAGGCTTAGTGCGCACCAGAATCTCAACCTCCATCTCACTCGCTTTTAGACATGAAAGACAAGTACATTTCTGAGTTAAGGAAAGAAGTTTGAGAGTCATTACAGATAAAACCACAGGAGAAGACAGTGTTTTTCCTCACTACTGGATCAGAATCACCTTTAATTGTCAAGTACATTCTATCTTTTTTTTTTCCTTTGAAACCTCTCATACTTTTATTCTTTCAAGCTTAAAATGAAACAAACGACTTACTGAAGCTGAAAATGGTGTAGTGGAAAGAAAATGGAGAAAAGAGGTAGATTTCTGAAGGAACATTAGCTGAATTTCTTTAAAAAACTTTTTGAGAAAATTGCAATTCCAAGTAAATGAGGCTTGTGTAACTTCATGAATAATGTAATGTGTTTTTTGCTTTGCACAGAGAGCCGAAACATGCTGCTCCCCCTCAATCCAAACATGAAATATGATGTGCTGCGCTCACTGTCTACAGTACATATGCACAAGTGAGCTTTTATGGTTGCATCCATAGGGCTGTACATGCATGTGTCCATGGGCATGTACACATGCGTGTATGTGCATTTCATGTTGAAATCTGTCATCTCCCTGGAGAGCTCTACTGGTTCTCTTTGATAGATGCTATAATCATCCTGTCAGATCGCTGAGCTGTTTCATGTATTTTTGAAGAGTGTGGAGCATGTGTTTCCATCCTCGACCACATCGACCTACATTACAGCTGAAGGGCTGGAGAACGCCGAGATCAAAATATCTGACTGAGCATGTGTGTGCGTGTGTCGCGTACCCACCCTCAATTTATTTTTTTGATTTCTCCATTTGTTTTGTCACCCTCCTTTTGGGTTCAAACAAAAGAAAAATTACAGTCAAGGTTCCTTAAACATTTAGGTCCCGATGCAGCTCGTCTGCCTTTATCGCTTCTCATACAGTTTTATAGTCTTGTGAGTTGTTTCCTGTAAATGAGAAGATAAGCAGCCACATTGGAACAAAAGACAGCTGGCAAAGAACTGCAGTCTGTAGGAAGTAAAATGTCCTGTATGTCTCCGAAGTGTCTGCACAATAGATTTTTTTTTCCCAAAAACTGGAAGAAAAGGAAAGTGGTGAATTTTACTTCAACCTTTTTTTTTTTTTTTTTTTNTTTTTTTTTTTTTTTTTAAATTGCTGACTCCATTCTTCTCCCCATATAGAAACAATTTTCTCCAACTAAGCATTCAGAGGAGCTCTCTCATCCTCTTTTTCCCTTTCAAATTACCTTTCTTTCAGTGTAAATGCCTGCAGCTTCTATTC
Source organism: Lucifuga dentata (assembly GCA_014773175.1). Taxonomy (NCBI): domain Eukaryota; kingdom Metazoa; phylum Chordata; class Actinopteri; order Ophidiiformes; family Bythitidae; genus Lucifuga; species Lucifuga dentata. Next base: position 57,846 of record VXCM01001747.1, read on the forward strand.
TAAAAACCTAAGTTCTGTTCCAGGAACAGCACCCTTCAAAATGTATCCTTTTTAACTCAATGAAAACAAAATCCACATTATTACAGACAGAAGAAGGTAGGTAAGGAGAGACAGTCAGGTAGACCCAAACTTAAGCACAAGAAGATCAATCCTTTGAATTTTTGCCTGCAAAATTTCAGTCTGAAACTTTTTCCCGAAGACAGAAACAGAGAGAGAGAGAGAGAGAGAGAGAGAGAGAGAGAGAGAGAGATGAAAAAGCAAGACAACAGAGCATTTCTTGTGCCTGCAGGACTTCATAAAAACACACAGATGATATTTAGGGCTTTGGGCCAAGGGATAAAAGTTGTACTCTATTGGGGAGCATCCTTTTCTTGCCCTCCTGCACTCCACTCTGGTTCAGACGCGGTGTGTGTGTGTGTNGTGTGTGTGTGTGTGTGTGTGTGTGTGTGTGTGTGTGTGTGTGTGTGTGTGTGTGTGTGTATACACTGAAAGCACAGCATCAGGTTGCATGCAGAATCAATTTGGGCCTCTGAAGAGATCAACTGCCAAGCGAATGTACAAGGCATTCACTAAAGGGAATAAGAAATTACAAGTGATAAATTGAATTAATCTCAATTGAGGCTTGGGATGGGATGAAACAAGGTCTCAAGCCTGGAGAGGATTAGCAGCAGATGTCAAGAGAAAGGAGGGGAGAGAGGAGGAAATGAACAAGGAAAAAATAATGTCCATGTCCTGCAGTGTCCTTCTCTTTTATAAGTATAGAACTGATGTCTGTTCCTGTGTGGGACCAAGACCATGTTTTAACAATGGCACAGACATACTGGGATTTATGCATAGCTTAATGAGACTGATGTAAATGTGATCATTATTTTTTTGTTTTGTATTTTTTTGTCTTAGCTCTACTTAACCACATTTCCTGGCTTGAAACATTGAAATGCAACAGAGGAGTGTGTTCCTGGACAGCTGCAACTCCCTTCCCCTCCCCCACTTCAGTATAGATATACTCAGTGTGTGTGTGTGTGTGTGTGTGTGTGTGTGTATTATATATATATATATAATGTGTCATTAACAAAGTCAAACAAAATCCCCTGCCATTTCCTAAATGAAGATGATAATCCTGTACCATAGATATGATTTAAGCTGCCTATATGAATTCCACTATGAGTGACATTATATTGTGGTGGAGATTTTACTTGGTAATTAAACAGTATTTTTTTTTTCTTTCTAGTTTTGTTGCCAGTTTTGATTTCCCTCAAATTAACTATAAAATGTAAATTAACTATTAAGTTCATATACCAGTTAATAGTCTCCTTTGCCAAGCTATTAGTAACTAGGAAAGTATTGTATCTTGGCATTTTAGGCTTATCACGCTTATCACACTTTATTCTGTAAAAATACTTGTATAACTTCCACGTTAATTCTTAATTTAATTTGTATAATTGTTGCAAAATATGGGCCCCATTTACATCTTGCACTAAAATGTGAAATGTGTCTAGATATATTATGCAGATAAGGAAAAATGCATGTTAAGGTGAAGTGTGAATGTACACATTGCAACTAGACATAGGCATAGACTTAGGTAGGGATGGTAGGAATGTGTCCCTACCAATATTGAGCCAATATTTGCAACAATCTCAAATGATCTTGTCATTTAAAATCCAGTGGAGCCAGTCAGATCTATGCAGAGTTGCCAGGTTTGTGAGTTTTCTGAAAAGCGGCTGTTCTGACTGGGTGAGACAGCCCGTTCTGTGATACCTGCTGATCTGGCAACCCGCAGTCAGTCTGCACCTTTGTCTGCTGCCTGAGATGCGTCTGTGAACAATTTACAGCAGCAAATTTGAAGCAGTAAATAATTATAGTTTAAACAATTAAACATCACAGAATTCAGAGAGCATTTTGTTTTAACATAGGTCGGGACACTATATGCTCAATTGTGCATGTAGACTTGTTGTATATGTTTTTTCTTTTTTTTTTTTATGTTTTTCTATCTCATAAACACATACAAAGAGCTTGNTGTATATGTTTTTTCTTTTTTTTTTTTATGTTTTTCTATCTCATAAACACATACAAAGAGCTTGATTGTTCAAAATATTTACAGTATTCATGTATGTATTTAAATAGTCTTTGCTGGATAGAACTAGATCACTCAATTGATTTCAGATCTAAATTAATTTTATCAGGAAAATCCTGGTTGCAGCAGCAGCCTGACATTGCAGATGGAGATACAGGGCTCAGGTGAGCTGTTATAGGCACAGTGAAATGACCACCCACTGAGGCATGTGATTGGTCAGTTTAACGCTAAGTGTTTCCTATTGGATAAAATCCTTGTCAATCAACTCAAAGCTTGTAAAAAGTTATCAGAACGTTCTGATTGGCTGATTTTAGTTTACGTTCAGTACACTGATGATACAGGGGATTTTTGTCTAAAATGGAATAATGGAGACGAAAACTTATCATGGAATCTTTTTTTTTTTTAGGATACTATCTTCACAGTGTTGGTAAGAATGCAAATTTATTCCATAATTTAGTGTGTTTTGGTCAGCTGAATGTCACGGTTTAATGCCACCAGTGAGCAGCCTGTTGGAGGCTTTATTGCCATGTATCCAGGTTTACGTTGTGTTGTCGGCTGTTATATTGTTGTTGTCACTAGCAAATGATATTTTTAGTGGTTAGACAAAATATTCAAAAATTTTTAAAGCTGTTTTTAAGTGGCTATTGTTTCAAATAATTTCATTCATTGATCACACAGTCTAACATAAAAACGGATTGTGGATCCCGGCGTCTGAGCCATGACAAAAAAAGCCATACAAGTCCTGTTTACATAATACATGCATGAATAATGAATAAATACACAAAGCAAATATTTTACACAGTTCTTTGTATGTGTATGACATAGAAAAGCATAAGACACAGCAAGTGTACGCACAACTGTGCATGTTTGTCAGCTGAAAAAAAAGTCCCTACCAATGTTAAAACCAAACCTACGACCTTGCAATCAGAATGCAGTCCAGTCTGCCAGGCCATGACGGATGTGATTCTAATCAAATCTCAGTCAAAATTACCCAGGTGCAAATGCAATCCGTACAGCTGTGGCTTAATGAAAAAAAAAAAAAAAAAAANAAAAAAAAAAAAAAAAAAGTCTGCTTATTCTTGTTACTACAGTTATTTAGAGTCAGGAGTTGTGGCCTGCTGTAAATGGATACCTGCGCCTGGACAGTGACAGTCCATGCAAAAAATATATTAGTAATTTTTTTTTACAAATATGCATCAAGCTCGTCCATGAAAAAATGAGGAAATACAGGTTTTTAATAGCACAACCCACCTACTGGGATCCGATCACAATGTAGAATAAGGCAGAATCCAGAAAATGAAGATCTAAATGTTTAAATCTAAGTTTCAATATCACATTTTTAGCCAGATGGCATATCTGGATACACAGATCACATTTTAAAGTGAGGTTTATAAAGGAGGCCATATTTCTTTTATTAAAAACAGGGCAGTTTTCAATATTGATTTTATACAGCCTAACTGATAATTCAGAGAGATCATGCATGCTTTTGCATTCTAGTAAATGGAATTTGTCTCAAGGAGACTCCAGCTGTTCTGTTCACAATACTGTCTAGGGTGGATTCTAGTAACAAAGTGAAAGACTTTTCCTGTGCAGATTATAGCCACATAAACCCTGACAGAGACCCATTAGACCAAAACGCTAGTCTATTGACCCATTAAGCCACAGCAAAGCCCTATGCCAGCAGGGAGCAAAAAACAGAGAAACAGGGCAGAGACAAAAAAAAAAAAAAAAANAAAAAAAAAAAAAAAAAATGTTTACTTTTGTGCTACTTTCCTTTCTTTTTAACTTTTAAGACATCTGAAGCCTGCTCTTCTAATGTTAAAATGCTAAGCATGCACAGTGTGAAGACAGAATTGTATTGCAGAATCAGTTGAATAAATTCCTTCCTCTACACTCTGCACTGCAATATCAGGCATGCAACATAATAGGACAGGACATGTAGGCCACATCATGTATGTCAGTGTAGCATATTAGGATAATTGATCCATATGTAAGGTGCCAGACATCCCCAGAGGCTCCACGCTTTTCTTTCTTTCTTTTTTTTTTCCAGTACCAAGTTCAAACAAAGGTTACAAATATTCATAATATGCTGATTATTCTTTTATGCCTTGATCCCAAATTGCCCAAGAAAATCAGTGCCTGCACCTTGGTTGAATCATATTAAGTTTGACTGTCACGCTTGAACATGTAATTTTAGTAATAGCTCCCCTTTGTAATCTGAAAAGCACCCCCACACGCAAAATACACACAATGGAATTAGGATACAAGGAGCAAAGCAATAATGGGAAGCCTAATAGCAATGACTGTGCCACATCTGGCTTACCAGGGGCTATAGAGGTGAATAATTTAGTGGTGAGAAGAAGCAGAGACATGGCCATGAATACCGACACAGAACAATGAGGATCAAGTCATAGCTTCGTGTTAGCACACAAGCCTGTTTATACCTGCTAAATACATTACAAGAGCAAAGGGATGTTTTCTGAGTGTGTACTACATGAAACAACCAAGCAATACATCTGATCCTCAAAAAAAAAAAAAAAAAAAAAAAAAAATCCTTAAATAAAAGTACTAATGAAACGATTACTCACAAAGGTCCTGCATTTTGTTTTGTATTTTAGTAAAAGTAAAAATGTATTTGCCTATATGGCCATGAGTTAGTTAGTGCAATGCAACATGTTTTCTGTACTTCAGATGTGATTTTAAGTTGCTGCCATTTTATCTGAATAGCTGTTGTTTTTTTTTTGTCTATTATTTTTAATCTGTAATGGTGAATTATGTGTTTGATGTAGAGCACTGTCCAAATTTCCCTCTGGACAATAAAGTATTATCTAATCTAATAACGTGCTGAAATATGATGTAAAGGAATTCATTGTAAAGAATGGTCCCTGTCAGAATATTTAAGAAGCATGTTTGAGCCCAACAAATATCAACCAAATACACATTACATGAACAACCCACATGCACATTAGATTAATAACCCACACGTTTCCTTACTGCCACCCATTTCCCAAAACATACTACTAGAGTGGTACATTTTAGAATTGTTTTTCCTTCCAGACTGCCATTGGTTTTAGTTCATTCTAGTACGCTATTAAAATCAACTTGTAGACACTTGAAATGTTTTTTGTCAAAGTTACTTCATTTAACCTATCCAACATGGAGCTACATGAAAGAAAATGTATTTCTCTGCCAGCGAATATAGTCCCAGAAGAAGACAGCTTTTACAGAGTAATTAAAATGGCCATGCTTCCTACAATCATGCTTAAGTGTCAGCTGACGAAACATTGAATTTTAAGGTGGGTATATCACCTGCACATTTGATTTTGAAATCAAATGTTATATGGCAAAATAACACAAACAATATAATACGGTTTTATGTTTTGGGAAAATGTTGGCAGTAACATAACATGAATGCAAGAGGCATTTATTGGGCTCAAACATGCAAAATCACCAGTATGGCCCTTTAAAGGGGACAGGTATGCACCCCCTTCTAAAGCAGCGTCACTTAAACTATCTCAGGAATAACATTGTGCCTTCAAATTGTCTTCTAGAGCACATAGTAACTTAACTGTCCAACACCTATTTGGAATCACTGCAATTAACGTGATAACTTTAATAAAAGCAGCTGTTTACTGTGTTCCTTCATTTGTAAATGAAGGCAACCACAAAAACTACAGCACGGATTCCAAAACCCTTCCAAATCAAGTCTGTGACTAAGTTGTGGAAGAGCACACATCAGGTGAAGGATACAAAAAGATTTCCAAGGCTTTGAATATACATCAAAGTCCATCATTAAGAAGTGGGAAGTGCACGGCACCTGCCAAAATCAGGGCGTCCATCAAAGCGGGACAAAAGACAAGTGGTCAGAGAGACACCAGGAATTCAATGGCACCCTTGAAAGACCTGCAGGATTTTATGACCAATAGAGGACAAGATGTGCATCATACAACAATACCAAAGATATCGCACTCGTCTGACTTACATGCCAGAAAGCCCTTTCTCAAAAAAGTCCATCTTGAGTCCTGACTAAAGTTTGCCAAAACATATGAGTAAATTATCTCTGTGAACCAAAGCATACTTCAGTAGAGCAGTTTCTTAGTAGAATAATGCAACATTCACAGCTCAGGACACAATTCTTGTCTTCAACTGCAACACAGCACATATTCTCTTAACTTGTGTAATTAAGAGGTTAGAACAATTTGGGTATCTCCAGAATGAGACATTTGAAGCTCAAAAAGAAAACTTTAAATGTTCACTTATTCTAGTGCATTTGCAGTTTTGTCTTTGCACTGTGCATATCCATCTATGCATCCCTTCTCTATACTTGCTTATCTGTAGTCATTGGGTGAGAGGCAGGGTACACCATGGACGTTGCCAGTCTATTGCAGAGACTAACACACACACAACCAAATTCCCATTCACATGTATGGACAACTTAGAGTTTCCAGTTCAGCTAAGCTTCATCATAGGAGGAAACCGGAGTACCCAGAGGAAACCCACACAGACATGAGGAAAACATGTCAACTCCACAGAGGATGGCCACAGCTGGATTCAAACTCCAGACATTCTTGCTGTGAGGTGACAGTGCTAACCACACTGTGCCCCCCCAACTGTGCAAATGTCAACTAAAACCTTCTGTAAGATAATAGTTGTCATGCAAGTACCTTCTTCAGTCATACTTAATTCAAAATGCTTTACAATTGACCTGCTGAAAACATTTTTTGGATTATACTTTTTGCTCAATTGGACCAGGCAGAGTCAAATGAGCTTATAAATCTGTATACCTCTCTCACTATCAGATAATCTTTACTGATTATCAGTCCCATCCAAACTTCCAATTAAGAAGCGTAAAGATAGACAAATCTGCTGTAAATTGGCATGATAATCCTCTAGTGTGACCCTGAACCGCGTCTGACGAAAATATATTATAGAGAAGTGGGTATTTAACCACACAGTGCAGTATTTTGGTGCTTTGTTAACAGAGTTGAATGCAAATTCCTTAAATCTCATCCCTGCTCAGGAGAGATTAGGAGAGAGATGCTTACAGCATTCTCTCATAAGGCTTAACATCAATACACAATGCTGTTCTAGCTAATGCAAACTTAATCAGACAATGTTTATTGACAAAGATACAATGTGCTCACAGGTATATTTTGTCCTCCATGATCAAATTGAGGGGAACTATAAATTGACCTTCATCCATTTGTTGTTCATCCATCTATTTCACACAAAAACTCACACACCACTGAACAGATTTCATCAATACCAGAAGAATAATGAGTCACTGCAACATGTAACATTTAACACTGTAACTTGCCATGCATTAAGGCATTTTCAAAATCATAATGACACTAATTTGGCCAATATTTATTTATTTTCTGTGTTAACCAAGCTAAGGATAAATGCAACAAAAGTAATGACTCATTCACTGTATTGGACCTGGGCTAATGGACTACAGGTTTGATAACATCTTAACATGTCGAATACTCACATTGAGCTGCAGGGTCTCTGTCCACTGTCCAATGACCCGGTAGCCTGGCCCTGTGATGTTGTTCCACTGGTACTGAAATAGATCGTAGCGCCCAGGGGCATCGCCATTACGGTTGAATGTCACTGAGGTGCCAGCACTTCCTGTGGAAGCAGAAAACTCAGATCAATCAGCCAACCAATCAATCAATCAATCAATCAATCAGTCAATCAATCAGTAAAGCTAAAGGGTAATTTTATCAAGAAAAAGCACCGTAGCTGAGGAAAGGCAATGTACAACAATTTTCCAAAGCTTTGAATGTATGTCTATTTACGTTACTGATGACTGGTGATCCAATCAAGTTATGTCCTTGCATTTGGTCACTGATAATATCAACATCTAACATCTCTCATGTAGCTAAAGTAAGCAAAAACAATGGCTGAAGGTACAGTATATGAATGTGTGGGACTTGGCAACATGGCAAACAGCAGCCAGACGTGACACTTCACTGAATTTTGACAGTCCCATCCTTCACTATCTAGCTGTTATACATGTCACAGCATCCTCTCTCAGGATGGGTTGGCTCTCTGACCTCCCTCTCTTCTCTGCTTGTCTGCTATTTGTGCACCTTGAGCTCTTCTTTCTTTTATTATTCCTCTCTTCGTTTTATTTTGTGATGCTAGGAGGTCCCCTCAAAGCCACTCTGTTTATTTACTTTGGCTCCTTTTTCTTTTGGTGTGGGCCAGCAGTCTCTTTTGAGTCTGTATTTAATTTGGAGAGAAGAGGAAGGAGAGAGAGAGAGATAGAAAATGAAAAAAAGAAATCTTGTGAAAAGAGAGCAGAAAGAAGCTGGCAAAGAAAGAAAGGGAATGAGAGACGTAGCAGAGTGGGCAGATAGTGCTGGGCTCCTATTCAGTGGCAAGGAAAAGAAGACAGGTCAAAAGTAAGGGTTTTGGAAGGAATGTCTGCTTCTTATTTCAAGTTCTTTGTGTTTGTTTCCTTCACTTGCAGTAGCTTTAAACCACAAAGCCTGAAATCCAGCAATAGCTTTAGACTGAAATCAATATATATTTTTTTCCTTAAAGCCACTTGTACATTACCACTGACATATAAAAAATTGACATTTTTTATATGTGGAGTTTTTGGTTCACATTAATCATATATTTATTTTTAAAGGCACATGCAGTATTATGTTGTTATTTTGACTCATTTCTAAAATGCAATATGGTAGGAAGTATGTGTTTAACATTGTCAAAGTTGCAAAATATGTTGAAGTCAACATGTAAGGCATTTGAATTTACCCACTTACACCCACTGAGGCTAGTCAGCAAGTGAGCATCCCTGTTTCATAGTTTGTGGGTGTTGCCAGCTCAGTTGGATGCAGCAGACCAATCAGAACAGGGCAAGTTGTTTGGGAGGAGACTTTAGACAGTACCTAAAACTGTTTTCACCCAGTGTGCACAGTGATACTGTATCAAGTGTGCTGAAGGGGATAAATGTGTTTTTTTTTCTTTGTATATTACAGCATTGCAAAGGTTTGAAATGGACCTTTAAATGAAAATAGTCTGTATAATATGTCCCCTTTAACACTTTTAGGTCATAATTTTATCCTAAGAAGTTTGACAAATGCACAGAAGTAAATGCATAAAGGTTATGAGTGCATAAGTTATTCTTGTACAGAAGATGCATAGAAGATGTTAATCTTTATTCAGGGGTAGTTCGTGTGAGTATGTGTGTAGGAGTGCATGCATGTATGTATTAGTGTGAGCATGTCCATTCTTACATTCACACTGGGCCTTTTCATGCACTTGAGGACACTAAACACATTAGCATGACACAGTTTTCTCATGAACCATGCAAGGATAGAGTCAAACTGCCAGCTCAGATTCTCTTTCTGAATGTGACACAAAGAGTTTGCCGCAGTATGCTCTTTGTTCAGCAACTAAAATGTCTGACAATGATTTTCATATTAAACCCAGGACCAGAAGATAACTAATATTCACAGTGAGAGTCAGGTTATCTAAATCAGTAATTAGACTGTGGAGCCCATTATTATTCAAGGCATATTTACTGATTGTTTCCTATTGTGGCCAGGTATTGACCCTCTGGAGTCTGAAGTAATTTTGCAGTTTTACGTGTTATTGAATTTGTCTTTCATTTAACACGTAAAAGACTACTGTATCCTGTAAAGAAATAAGTTGCAGAAATAAACCTTAAAAAATTATCTGTAAAAAATGTAAATTGATTCTATAAAGTTCTTGATTTCTTGAATAAATTTAAGTTAAAAAAATCTAAAACAAAATTTACAAGCAATTCTATATTAAAACAAATAAATATAGAAAAAGGATTCATTGAAGAAAATGTGGTTAAAAATTAATGAATTAATGAGAAAAAGACTGTACAAAATTCTTCAAGTGATTTTATGAAACTTGTATTAAAATGCTTTCTACATTCAATTACAGTACATTTTCAATCAATCAATCAATCAATCAATCAATCAATCAACCCATCTATCTATCTATCTATCTTGTTGAATGTGGAATGCAAAACAGTATAACATGCACATACAGATAATGTGAGCATGAATCTTGTATGTGAAAAACTGAATTTAAAAAGCGAAAATAGTGGAATGATGGATATTCAATAAAAGCCTGAAAGGCTTAACGACTCTTTTGTTGATTTCCCCTCTGGGCTGTCCAGATTATATAAAGAATCTTATCAGAGTGAAAACATGACCACTTTTGAATACTAACAAACAAACTAACTAACTAACTAACTAACTAACTGTACAAGAGATTGAAAATTAAACACCATAAACTCATTAAAATCTCACACACTCTCATGCTGCTACACATTGCAAGCTAACCTCACTGACTACTGCAGACTCTTACTTCAGTTACTCATGCTTTTTCAGTGAACACATGACAATCTTCAGGCAAAACTGTGATACTGTGTATAAAAAGTCAAATCTGTGTTCTGCCTGGTGTTGATAGCCCTTCCCTTTGTTCAATTAGTCATTCCTTCCATGACCAGACAACTGCTTTAGATCAGTACTTGGGTTAATAGCTATCACAGGCCCGACCTCTTGATATCAAATGGATTTTGTTTCCCAATCAATATTTGGTCATGTTTGTTACAATAGGGATGTGGGAAGAGCAAACAGAAAATGGAGAGTTTGGTGTGTTGCATGAATGTAGCATTATCCAAAAATAAAAGCAGCTTCCCAATGTGAACAAACATTTCTCCTGTTAATAACAAGCATCACATAACAGGCAATCCAATACACAGAAGTATATGCCACACACATAATCACATACAACACAAACACATCTCAGAATTCATGAGTATTTCTTTTTGATTATTATTCAGATCTGCATAAAATATGCAGTCACAAAATATGACTTTCTTTTTGTTTGTAATCATAAAAACAGTATTATTAATGTAGGTGAGGTCTTCAATTGACACTTTCATTCTAGGTGATGCTAATGATCTGATGAAAGAATCTCTCTAAAATAGTAGATGTCCAAAGGTTCTGTTTCATTTTTATACTATAAAACTAAGCAAATATTATTATAAATAGCACAAGCAGAATTTGTGATAGATATTTTTGAAAATTAATAAAATGTAATCTTTGCAAATACAGCTAATTGGTTGGTTGCTTGGCTAAATGATTATTGTTCCGCAAATTCAAGTTTCAAGTCATCTGCAAGACAATGCTGCTGTTATAAAAGTGTATCTGTCCACCACATTGTTTGAGGCCCTAACTGCCCTAATGACACATACTTATAATTTTGCTAATCAAGAAAGATTACCCACAGCCCTGCCCAACTCAGCCCCTATCTGATTTAAACCTACATAAAATATCACTCCATTAAAGAGGCATTAAGTAAATTATGTCCTTCATCGACCTAGCACCTATTAGGAGACACACACATACACACTTCCACACTTTCCCCTCAGCTAAAACTTATCAGAGTACAAATGTTTTGTAAACAAAATAATAAAATAATCCAATTATTGTAATAACAATGCTGCTTTTTCATTTTCAGTTTTGCCTTGTTAATTAAGTATCTTTTAACACAAATTGCTCAGTCATACAATATCACCTTATTCTACAATTAAGTATGTGAAAAGGTGAGTGGCTAATTGGCAGAAGGGTAAATCCCCCCCAGACAATTTCTGTGGTAAAACAATTAGTCCTGGATGAAAATTAGTTTTGAAATCTAGAAAAATCTCATAACCTGCCAAAATAACTATTGCGTCACTGAATCATTTTGCTATGAGGCAACATAAGTGCGAAGTATTGGCTTTTCAAAACAAAGACTATCCATCTTCTCATCACCTCAAATGTGCAGTTGTTGCAATGCTCAGTTCATCAAATGCACCAGACAGTATAACTTAATGACTTCACCTCAAGATGTCATACACAATATTGCACAATATTCTGCCATGTGCCACTATTTCACTGAATGAATGAATGAATGAATGAATGTTGCTATGACATCACTCTACTATGGTATCTTCATCAGCAAAGGGTTTGCTCAAGGATCCGCCTTGATCTCTTCCTTTTTTCTTGCAAGCCTGATTGATCTGTGTATGACTCATGTAAATGAGGTGCCAACGATGTGACACGTTTAAAGAAGTATGATGACTTTATCACATCACACAGCCCCGATTTACTTCATCTGTCTGTTCACTTGAGACTCTTTGTCTCCTTTACCTACAGAGTAAACATCTGATTCGACCTTGTCCTCTTTGTAATGACACAGTGGGGGGATTCATAAAAAAAAAAAAATCATGGTAGCTACACAGCGTCACATTAAATAAACACTGGGATAATTGAAGCTCATTCATAAAGCTTTCCTCACATTAACTAGCGGACACGTTAAAACAGCAAAAGAAACCATTTCTGCTTCAGAGGTCCTCACTTTAAAAGACTGACAGTAAGGTAACAGGTAAACACACACATTAACCTCCCTCCACACACACACACACACAGACAAAGACACACAAATTGCAGCAAATGAGAATGCTGGACACCAGGAGAATGTGTGAAATCGGATCAAAACATTTAAATTAACTGACCGATCAACTGAGTGGGCTTATCTATCAAATTTATTGATCACTATCAAATGTGAGGCAAACACAGTTGACAACGTTGCCTGGATTTCATACCTCTGAAATTTACCAGCAGAGTGAAACATGTCTTAATTTTAGTGTATACGTACACGTAAATAAGGAAATGCCCGTAGTAATGCCTCTTTCAAGACACAAGCTAAAAGATGTTGTTAATAGGCGTTTATAAATGAGGGAGCATGGTTGCATGATATTTGCCCATATCGACACAGTAAGTCATGCACTTAACGATTATAAATTTGGCCCAGTGAATCAGCCTGGAAAGTCAAAACAGTAAGTGATGGTGTTGGCTGTGATGCTGGATTCTGGCCTAATGGACAGAGCTTCAGAGCTGCTCCTGCAGTGAATTTAGTAAGCATATTTACTACAATCCAAGGAGCCGTTTGAGCATCATTGCTATCATTTCTCAACACAAGACTGCAGCACAGCAGCTCATCTGAGCTTAGTTGTACCTGTCCTTATGGCAGGTACAGTCCAGGGGGCTGTGGACTAAGCAAACATTCTCACTGAGTGGACGCTAGCATCTTTCTAACAGTGAATAACGACCATAATAGGACTGAATGGTTCCTCATTAAAAGACTAAATGATGATCATAACTCCATAAGGTCAATATAACCAGGTCATTAATGCAGTCGCCTATCACCACCCTTGTGCCTCACAGTTACTATGTGTAAACAGTTGTAGAATCCAAACTCCACCTCCTGCACCCTCTTTTTCTTTATGTCACCTGATGAATTTCTAGTTTCTCCTCTCACCTCTCCAATTTTGGCGTGCTTTCCTGTAATGCACATGGACATGAGTTTACATTTTGAATGTTCTATTGTAATTGACCCTGCGTTTTGAATTATTCCTGCATGTCTGTTTTTGTTATCTTCATTATTACGATGTCTATCTGTGTCTGTTACTGTACAGATTTTAACGTACCAGCGCTTTCTTAAAGTAATTTTTGATGAAAAATAGTTAACCGTAATATCTTCAGTCTTCAGTCTCTTTATGAACAATGTATATTACAACATGTAAGGAGTATTCTGAATGATCCTTTTCATATTTTGTACTCACAATATGAAACTATTACCTTGCAGAACATATGGAGAAGATATGAAGATATGGAGTTCCACACTGTAAACTAAATAGGTTTAAGAACTCAATTGTGCCTGTATCAGTCAAAGTTCTTAATAGCAGTCTACCATGAGGTCACATGCAGAGGTTGTGGGGTTTATAAAATATAACATTTACATTTGATGTTGTCGATTGTGGTATATTTGTTACTCATGGATTAGGGTTGTGCTCTTGTTTCTGAATGTGTGTAGTGGCTGTAATGTGGATGTTTTGTGTGGCAACTTTGAGTCCATAACAAATTTACCCACAGGGAAAATAAAGTCTGTTCTATTCTATTCTATTCTATTCTATTCTATTCTATTCTATTCTATCACTGTCAGGCTTCACTCTTGCTTATGTGAAGGATCTTTTTTTCATGTCATGTATGTTTATTATGCATTAGTCATTACTCATATTTGTCACAGTGACATCTTATGAGGAGTAATACTATTTATGTTGTTTAGCTCAAGTTTACATTACATATGTTATTATTATTTTTTTTGTTTTGTTTTCTTTTTTTATATTCTGTGGGGCTGTGGGAGGGATCGTTTTGTTTCCATTCATGAACTGAGATCAACTCCAAAGGCATGCTGCAAGCCAGTCTCATTTCACCTACACATCGAGACACCCAGACCATTTTTACTTGTAAGAAAGTTGTAGAACCTACTAATAGGATTAAGCAAATCATTTTTGAAAGCCAATTAAATATTCAACATACAGGTCACATAAAGGTCCAATTATAAAAGCATCATAAATGATATAGTGGGGCTTAAGTGATGCATTTATCCATCCATCCATCTTCTGTTCAGGGTCATGAAAGATTGAAGCACATCCAGGAATTCACTGGGTGAGAGGCAAGGTACAACCCAGATGGGTTACCAGTCTGTCACAGAATTAACACACAGAAACAGATATTCAAACTTGCATTCACTCCTACAACCAAATCTGAATTTCCAGTTCACCTGCATGCCTTTCGATGGTAGGAGGTAACCCATGCATACATGGTGAAAACATACAAACTCCACTGGAATATTTTTCTCCTCCCAGTTTGTAATGTCCAATTCCATTAGCATTGTAACTAGGGGTGTTGCGATATACCGGTATTAAAAAATGGAATATTGATATTGTGTTAATAGTACACATACAGTATGATAATATTATGTATATCATCCAGCACCTCTTAAATCATTTCCGTTTCTTTCCATTCCCACTGCACAAAATCATGTCAGAGTGGAGGAAGACGAGAGTGAGACACTACCGTAACCCGAAAAAAGTTATTTGGTCAGTGTGGAAGTTTTTTGGATTCGGTAAAAAAGACAGGATGTTGGTAGATGCCCCAGTCTGCAGAAAATGCCGATCAACAGCAACCACCAACCTGTTTACTCACCTCCACCTCCATCATCCTGTAGATTTCACCATGGTAGAGAATGTAAGTAGCAGTTAGCTTGCTAGCCCTGAATGAGAAATGTTAACTAAAGTCTTCATTGTGTTGTTAAAGCTAAGTTAGCTTATCCCGGCTGTAAATAATTTTCTATGGATGAAGGAATGAAATTGTGTTAACATCTCACATTTGGGGTTATTTGGATGTGGCAGGGTGAGTTTGCTGAATGTTTCCTCAGGGCTCAGAAAGGAGGAGATGGATTTTTCAGCAAGTGGCTCTTTGCTGAGATTTGTGTCCCCAGTGTAAATAACTTCCTGAAGATGAACGAATGAAATGACATTAAAAACTCACATTTGGGGTTATTTTTGTGTGACAGGGTGAGTTTGATGCATTCAGTCTCCTCAGGAGTGAGAAAGAAATAACAGCAGAAATAACGAATAAATAAGAGTGGAGGACTGAATCGCTGCTGCCCAACAGACTTACTGAAGGTATTGTTGTTATTGCCTCTAAGAAGTGCCATAATGTTTGATAAAACTTATTCAAAGGAATAAATATTGTCTTGGATTATATGATCCATTGGCTGCAGGTGGGGATGCAATTCTCGGCACAACACCAGGCAGATTAGACGCTTTACAGCAGGTGGAACCACTTTGCACATGTCAGAAAGTTCTATTCTGATGAAATGCTTTGGGGTATATAAACGCACATCTTAGCGGATCACTTTATTTAGTGTCCATGTCAATAGTTAAGTTGGAATCTCTAATCAGAATGATTTCAATAAGATGAATTTGACTGATAGCATTATAATTTTTTTCCCCAAATTTTCTGTAGATATCACAATAATACAGTTATCGAGCTACTTTTGGCCAAGATAATCGTGGAGTGAAAATCTGATATTGTGACAGCTCTAATTGTAGCCTTTATCACTGCTGAGTCTCCTCTTGGCCTGGAGAGGTTGTAGACAAACTTTTTACAGCCACTTTTAAAGCCTACAGGAGGTTTGTGTTTGATATTCAGAAAAAAAAAACAAACAAAAAAAAAAACTTGATCATCGCTTTAAAATGCTGTATTATAAATCATTCANAAAAAAAAAACAAACAAAAAAAAAAACTTGATCATCGCTTTAAAATGCTGTATTATAAATCATTCATGAGGTTTTAATATTTTGCCAGTCAAAATGACCTACTTGCAGTGCCGTAACACTGATATCACAACTTTTATTTAACAGTCCACTAATACATTTAAGGGCAGTGTATTGCAGCAGCATCTTGAATAATTTAAATTAGTAAAATTCCATATAGTACCATTGCCTCAAGATACATTTTGACCTGAATTCAGTATTAAGTTGAGAATGCATTAGCCAGCTTCACACATTGGTGACTCCAGATAGCAGCAAGAAGTCATTATTTGAAAGTTTTGATCACTGATAGCTAGAAATCATGCTTTTATGATGTAAATTGCACATAGTGTCCGGTTTACCAACATCAAGTTTACCACCAGGCTGGTAAACAGGAACTGGTGATGCTTTACACCAAATGGTATGAAGCAAAAAGTTAAATGTTTGCCATAGTCTTTGGTTAGAGATCCATCTCACAGTAGAATTTAATTTTGGTAAGATGGATCGTCCATCTTCTCTTTTAGCAGTGCAGGTTTGAAAACATTTTCCTTTAAACCAACACTGATTTTCAGTATTACATAACACAGCAGCAGCATTATGAGATCATATAAGAATATGTAGTGCACAGACACAGATGCACAACCATATATGGAAGTGCTTTTCCTTCACTTGGTGTTGGGACCCTAAATAGATTATAAGCCTTGAGCTATATAGTGTCGGCAGAGAACCAGCAAATTAGTCTGGGTGAAGGAGGTAATTTACAAAATGTAGGTCCTCCATTTGGGTGGATATGGATTCGTATGTATATAGCATTTATGTAACATCCTTTAATTCAAGTATTCATGTATTAAGTGGACAATTAGAACTTCATATAAAATATGATCCAGAACATAATTACAGCATGTATATTGTTTTATGCATTTTTACAACTTTTGGATCCATATTTACCAGCTAACATTGCTCATTTAATCAAGGAATAATGTCAGTTAAATAGGGGATTTTATGCAGATTCCCATGTTGTTATTGTCATTTCAGGGCCTATGTTGAAGCCTTTGCAATGTCATGCAATGCAAAATAAAAACACATTGATTCACTTCTGCTCTTCCTTACTGCAGTACTGTTGTGCACACTGAGTGGATACAGGTCATTTTAGGTACTGTCTCTTTAAGGCTCCCTCCTGAAGCTTGAACTGGTGACACAGGCTGCAAAACATGGATGCTGCCCAAACACTTGCTTGCTAGCTTCACACTTGGCAGGTGTGTTTAACCAGGTGTGAAGGTGAGTAAACGTGTTACAGAGATAAAGGACTAATCAAAAACAAAGCTTTCAGAACAGTTCAGGATCTATAGATGGATCTTATGCATTTCTAAAGGTATGATCTCAAGTTTTCCATGACTAGGATGGTGGATAAACAACTGCGGACCATAATAAAGGCAATATTATGAGATAATATATTAAAAAAAACACACTTTTGACTTTATAGTAACGCTGGTTCTTTGATATTTTGGTGTTTTAGAATTCATCCCATGTGAAGCTTCTATGGCCTCAAGGATTCACACATGCATCTACTCCTTGGAGCACAATGCAAAGCATAAACTGTAGAGTGCACTTTATCACCTCCAGAGCCACCATCACTCCACTTACCATTAAAGCTGACACTGCGGATGTACTTGAGCAATTTTTTCCCTCCTGCAAGGTCCATCTCTGGGCAGATGCCAGAGTTCTCTGGACACAGGTCCCTCTGCATGTTGTGGAGGGCGTGGGCCATGGCGTATACAGCATCAATCACAAACTGCACCTTACCCTCTTGCTCATACTTGGAATCGATTCCAATACGCTCCTGACCTGAGAGAGGGAGAGAAGAAAGAGACTCTGATGACCTTGCCTACACATTCATGTGGAAGAATCTTGGTTTTGACACCTGATCCATTTCATTTTCAGTGTTTTTGTATGTTAGTTGTTCTGAGTTCTAAATTGACTCCTGTACTTTGTCATGCAAACTGACTTGAGTTATACACTGCCCGGCCAAAAAATAGTCACACACTCTAAAATTTTGTTGGACCGCCTTTAGCTTTGATTACGGCACACGTTCGCTGTGGCATCATTTTGATAAGCTTATGCAATGTCACAACATTTATTTCTGTCCAGAGTTTCATTAATTTTTCGCCAAGATCTTGTATTGATGATGGGAGAGTCGGACCGCTGCGTATAAAGTCTTCTCCAGCACATACTTCCAGGTTTTAATAACGCGTTGGACAGTTCTTAACCCAATTTTAGTAGTTTCAGCAATCTCCTTAGTTGTTTTCTTTGCTTGATGCAGGCCAATAATTTGACCCTTCTGAAACAGAGTAATATGTTTTCCATGACCACAGGATATGGATATGTCTTCCGACATGGTTGTTTAAGAAATGAGAAGCTACTCACTGCATCAGTTAGGGTTAAATAACTTGTTGCCAGCTGAAACATATTAATCACTGCAGTAACTATCCAATGGAAGGCTCTTACATATTTGCTTAGTCAAATCCAGGTGGTGACTTCTTTTTTGGCCAGGCAGTGTATTTTTCATTATTCATCACATAATTCCCCCTGTGTAATATCAGGATACTTTATGAGCACAGCAATTCCAGAGACAACCAAACTGTAATTTAAAGAGTCACTGGAAGTATTTAGCTGCCCTGATTTGTGTCAACAGATAAAGACAGTGATATATTGTGCAGCCTTTTGTTAGCACAGTTAACCTCTGTGTAAAAAAAAATTAAACATTGTACTTCTTATTGAAAATGTTGTAAGTGGTAACCAGGGGTGAAATCGAGCGTGAAGAGTAGTGCTGAGCAGTGTGGTGAAACAATGCATGGCACAAATTCCCATTAATGTTCTTATATCTGTGCACTGTTGTGCCAGTGGGTGGTGAACCTTACGGGGAACAAAATCTGCTCATCTCTCTGCAGAAAATGCAAGCATTTTTAAAATTCTAGGTTCCCAAACAGCAGTAGTTTGCATTTGTTTACGATAAAAGGATTGAGATGATTGATATGTCACAGCCAATGTACTGGAAAGACACCTGTTTTTTAATCAAATACTGGATGGTAGACGTGGTCTACGACTGATATGGAATTGCCTCCCTTTTAACAATGTGGGTTTTAATTTTATAGTTCTTTACTCTGTTGACACAAATCAGGGCAGCTAAATACTTCCAGTGACCCTTTAAATTACAGTTTGGTCATTTTGCTTGACACAGCTACATAATCAATTTTGTGGGGCATCATCACAAGACATCAGATATATTATTTAAATGACATGTTTGTAAGTGAAAATGAAGATAGCGTGGCATTACCTATAGTGTCCATTTCATTACAGAACTGTTTTGCCAACTGTGTTTATGCAGTTTTGTAATGCAATCGACACAATTTTCCACTTTGAAATGAGCTAATAAGATAATATGATGGAACTGGATATATGTGTACCATCTGTGTATGGAAGCTTGTATGATGATGCTCATTCTGTTGTCAAGCTAAGTGTTCCTGCATCTCTTTATCTCTACACTTAGGGGAGTGACAAAAATGTGTCCATACGTGATATGGAATAATAGAATCACAACTGCACAAATATGACCCAGGTTATAAAAGAGTGAAATTTACTAGAATTTCTGAAATTTCCTCCCTGGGGTTTGTTCATAATCCACATGCTGTTTTAGAGTTTTTCAACCCAGCCATCATTCTTTTTCCCTGTAGTTAATTAGCGTGTAACAAATGCACACACCGATACTGCCATCCAAAAATTATGGCATGTAATGACAAGATCATCTCCAGTTGTTAACCCACTGCATCTATATGTCTTTGACGCCACAATTTAAGAAGTTGCAGAGAAGAAGACAGTCTCTATAATGATTAAACTGTCTAAAATGATGTGATGACAAGAGATAGATGAAAATAAAATCAAACAATCAGAGTTTGTAGCTTAGCAGTTGGAATATAGCAATAAATGTTTAATTACTTAGAATTCTTCAGTTGTTTCATGAGGTCAGCAGAAATAGTATGCAGCAAAATGCTAAATAACCTCAGCTGAAATGCCAACAGCTGCAGGGCCAAACTCACATAAAATGTTTAGGTTCTTTAAAAAAAAAAAAAAAAAAAAAAAAAAGCTTGCAAAGACTTGGATATTTCATGTGTTTAAAGAAGGCCAATAGCTGTTCTGTAGATGCAGTGTGTTTATAGATTCAAACTTGAATTTATTACATGTTTTATTCAATTTTTTAGGACTTCTGGAAGGAAGGCTTCACTTTTTAGTTTATTTTATTTTGTCACTTACTGGAGTGAGGCAGAAATATTACCATGGGGCTTACTGGACATTTTTACAGCAATAGTACCTTATTTACTTGGGCTATTCAAACTCCTTCTCTCCGCCTCTCTATCCATCTTGTTATTTCATGTATCTGTTCATATTGGCTTCTCACACACTGAAGGTCAAACGCACGTTCATAAAGCAGATAGAGTGGATTCAAAAACAACGCTGATGTGAGCTGTGTTTCCTCTGCTTCACATAAACATTCCCAGCTTTTATGAAATGCATTTATCAATGACCATTTGACAATAAGTATAACCTCACAACTTTGCAAAGGTGTTGCACAACATATTACACATTTTGTTTCCAGAGTACAAGACACCAATTAAAAGAACCAAAACTGCTGAATATAAATGAATTTATTCCATTTTATATTTTTAAATATTTGATCAGAATTCCTATGACTACTTGCAGATATTTCATCCTGATCCATATGTCCAATTAAATAATATACATACATATGGTGTTAATATAAATATGGTGTTCTGTTTTTCATATGGTCCAAATATTAGTATAGTATCACATTCCACTGGCTAGACTGAAGTTTGGTCTTTCCAAAGTAGAGCATTTAGACTCAACCATGATATGGCATGATATGGTGATTGGGTATTGTATCACCACTGTTTACTGAGGATATAAAATATATAAATTTTGAATCTTGTAGGTTGTGTTCTCTACAATGCAATTTTAAAAAGCAATTTTAAAGGTGACAAACAGAATTGTATGTTCTTATTTTTTTAAGGGTCTGCTAATAGAACATTCGTCCACATATATTTTTTCTTTTTGCAGCACCACAGTGCACACTGAGTGAAAATAGACGGTTGTGGCTGTCCTAGGTTTTGTCTCTTAAACACACTCCTAAAAAAAAAAAAGCCTGCTCTATTCTATTTGGCCTGTTGCAATATGGTGGACACTGGCCAAACACTGGCTCGATAGTCTCTTACTTCCTGGGTGTGTTACATGTTGACATCACTATGTTTCAGAAGTAAAGGACTAATCTAAAACAAAGCTTTCAGGGCAAGTCAGGAATGTTGTGAACCTCAAATTTTGCAACTTTGACAATATACTGTATAACCATAATGTAAAAATAAGGGAAAATAACAAAGATCATAATATGTCCCAGTTAAAATTGTTAAATGTAACATGACAAATATTGCAAATCATAAGAATTCATTGACAAATGCCTACATTCTGTATGACAGTTGTAAAATATAAGTATTTAGTAATGAATTATACTTAATTTGTGCGTATAATGATTTAACATTTCAGATATCAAATCCTTTTTGTTGTGGGAAACAAAAGAAAAAAAAATCTATTTCAGTCGTAAGCAACCAAAAGTCACCTAGGTATATTAGCTATTTTTATAATAAATCATACTATTTGTATGCACAGAATTTGTAAAAACAATGGAAAGTACAAGGAAAAAAAGAAAGAGAAAAGGGGACCTTGACATAATGAATGAATTGGAGTAGCTGAAGTAATGGCCTGTGAGCTCAGCATTCCAAACATAAAGTATGAAGCCAAGGAATCTGCAAACCGCATCCAGGTCTCCATGGCGATGTCTCCCTGCTCCAGCTTTCTTTTGATCTCCTGAATACCCAACAGGCCTTTCAGAGTTAATTAGTAACCATAGTTTATATTACAAAGGGAGTGAAAGAAGATGACAAAGAAAATGAGCACAACAGCACACACGTGTTTCCATGTATGACTAAATGATCACTGGTGCTCGGTGACATGCACCAGCAATACCAAGACAAATATGTGTTCATTATGATCATGTGCATGTGTGTAAGTGTGTGTGTGCATGCGTGTAAGCATGTGTGTGTGTGTGAGAGATAGTAAGAAGCAGAAATTACTGGGATCTTTGATTCACCCCATTAATTCTCGTGTCTCTCCCCTCCTCTCCATTTTTCAGTTGCTCTCATTCTACATTATCTCTTCATCCCTCTTGTTTTTTCTCCACCTGCCTTTCTCTCTCTCTCTCTCTCTCTCTCTCTCTCTCTCCANTTTTTTTTTTTTTTTTTTAACATGAAACGTAAATAATCTCCCTTGTAAATTGTGATTAAATTGGGCAAGGACTGTGTGATGTTTAGCTTCAACAGGTTCTCCATCATTGTTGTAAGCATCAACATGTACAGTCAATATCAAATTTATTTACTACATGTATCACTTAGCGCACATGCTGAGCACTTAAATGAATGATATTTTCTTTTAGAGATTAAAAACTGGTTAGTACCAATACTGTTCTCTATATACATCAATACTCTGTGACAACCTACCAAATGTTGCACACCACTTCTATGCAGATGACACAGTTGTCTACTGTTCTTCATCAGTTATGCAAACTTTTGAATTTCTACAATCTATGATGCTGTCCAGGCTCACTTGCATCAGTTTAAGTTAATATTAAATACAGATAAAACCAAGTTAATCTTGTTTACGAATGACAAAAAATTGCCTTAAAACCTTCCAAAGGTGAAAACTGCACAATATATCTATATCTATATCTATATAGATATAGATATAGATATATATCTATATCTATATCTATAGATATCTATCTATATCTATAGATAGATATAGATATATCTATATCTATCTATATCTATAGATATATATCTATCTATATCTATAGATATAGATATCTATAGATATATATCAATGAGATCTATCTATTAAAATAAAGGTCAAATAAGAAATGTCAGTTTTTGTATAAATCAAGCTTTTCCTCAAAAAGTGAAAGCCCTTTTCGAAGGGTTGTCCTTTCAGCCAGAAGGCAGACCAGGCTCAGCGGCAAAACAAAGCTGTAAACACAGAGTGAGTGAAAGCTCCACTGCTGACACCAACATTGTTAATGTGTGTGATTTGTATGCCTAAGCAGAGATATACTGTACTGAATATAGAAGAATGATGTCTGGATAGATATGTGGAACCTGACAGAAATAGAATGAGGTCAAACGTGAATACTAAGCAGATATGTACTCAATGTGTGTATGAGTCCATCATCTTTTGCATTAACCTCCTACATGAGTAATATGTGACAAATGCTAGGCAAAGCTCCTTCTTTAACTATAGCAAACACATAGCAACAACAATATAAAAGAGTACACTACTCCTGTTGCTTATGGATAAGACAGGAAAGACATGAGGTTTTAATTCTACTTTCTGATGAGCAATAACAGTTCTTTAATTAATCTGACTTCTTAAAGCTTTCTCAGTCATTGGAACCACAATTTCAGACAGTCATAGATATGTGTTATATACCTGTATACCTACCATAAATAGCATGGAACATTTTCAACAGCAAAGAACAATGGCTGAGAAAATTCAAAAGAATAACTTCGACAACACTGAAACCAGGTGACTATCAAAATACCTCTTGTGATTTGCATGTTCAATATACCTGCATGTTCATGTTCACATGTTTGCATATACATGTTTGCATGTTCAATAGGATGAATACTGAAGCAGATTGGAATGGTCAAAGACACTGGCAGAAAAAGAACCTGCATTTACATTCAATTCAACTCCAAAGTATGAAAATGGCCTCACAAGGTGCACAGAATAATAAATAAATAAATAAATAAATAAATGCAGAGCTGAAGCACTGTAACTGTTATATTCTTTATTTGGCTTTGGTGTGCAGTTTTATAAATAAATAATGAGAGGAAATAAATGGAAGAGGCAATTTGGCTGAAGATGAGTGAAACACAGAAGGAGACATGATATCAATACCGCTCCCAAATAATTTCATTACAGGAAGAGAAGTAGCCGAGCTACCCAGGCAACTAATAGGACAGCATCAGGAGCCTGTTAGCACTACAAATCACAGCTCCAACCAGGATCTAAAACTGACAAATACTCATTTCACTACTGAAAATTACTGTGCTATATTTCAGACCTCAAGCTTTACCATGAAGTATTTATACTCATCCTCACCTGCCTCGACCTTTAGCTGTTTTCTTTACCAGGGTCAAATTCTGTGGGAAGGTCAGCAAACTTTTACTCAACTACTCTGTACACCAATAAACAGTAATTATGATGTTAGGACTTCCCCCATCCCCAGGATAAGGAATGGGTTGCATAGATGCCCTGGTAGAGTCTAATCCTAAAGAAAAATCTGGGTGGCCTTTATATTCACTAACAGTGTACAAAGCATGATGTATGTGCCATTCTTGTTGTGATCATTCATTCACACTGTGGCTGAGCCCGTAGCAAACATAGCATCAAAAAGTATTAAGAAAATCAGGCAATGCAAGAGAAGCATCATCACGCCACATTAAATTACATAATAGTGGTCAAAATATTCCAACTTGTCAAGCTGTTGTCTGCTTGACGAGGAATACAATTATCAGCTATAATATCCAGATTTCCAGTTTGAAACCTTTGCAATGCAGTGTGTACTGCTGTGCACACTGAGTGAAAATAGGCCATTTTAGTTACTGTCTTTATAAGCCTTTGTAAGAGTAAGAGTCTTTGTAAGAGTCTCTGTTCTGATTGGTCAGCTGCATCAGGCCTGAGCTTGCAACAACCACAGAAGGTGGAAACAGAGATGCTGGCCAAAATTTGTACTCCGTACTCTGGTAAGCTCAATACCAATATGTTAAGAAAGCAAAGGAATGATCAAAAATGAAGTCAAGACAGTTCAGGACCTATAGGTTTGGCTTCCTGGGTGCATTTCTACAGGAGTTACCCTCAATATTCTCCCTACTATATAACACTATGAATGTGATGGAACATAGTGCATATGCACAGTACTTTTTAGTAAAATTGTATTAGTGCATATGTACAGTACTTTTTAGTAAAATTGTATTATAACATATCTGTAGACTAGATTAAATGTTAAGTCCCATTGCTAAGTACGATAAGTTGAAGGCAGCAAGGGCAGAGGTTTCTCCTTTGGAGCAGAGGTGGCAAGTGGGGGGGATTAGCATTTGCCTGGATTGGTAGAAAATTTGGTTTCTATCTGGGAATATTACAGATTTACATCAGTACGGGATATTGAAAGGAAAAAAAACACATATATATATATATATATATATAAAATTAATTAAACAACTATTGCTAACAGCTAACATAACAAAAGTAATTTTTTCCCAAGAAACCCAGTAACCCAGAATTCGACAACCTGACAAGACAAGAAACAGATGTTCTCCATTCTTTGTTCTGTGTTATCCTTAATAACCACTGTGCCATCTGCTTGGAAAATTACTCTTCTGACCTGTGAGTGCTTGGTGCCTTGACATTGTTAGATGCTGGTTTAGTTAAAGGGAAGCAGACTGTTCTCCCCTTAGCTATCATCTGATTCCCTGCCCTGACAGCACCAATTATTACCCAGGGTATCTGCCACGCAGTTCCACCTCCAAGCAGACGTTGAACTGAGTCCTCCTATCTCTTTTTAGGATACCTCTGGAGATCCAGAATGCAGTCTGCAACCTCTGTCTATTTCCTGGTCTGTGACAAGGAGCGCCAAAGCTTAATGTTATCTCATGAACTCAGTCCTTCTCTCTTCCATATGACCCACTCATATCTGTTTTCATTCACTTTTCCTGTTTCTCTCAAACACACAGACACATTACACACAAAACAAAGGCACCACTGGATCTCATCTGGCAAAATGTTATCTGAACTCAAGCCTAATGTTATTCTAACAGAGGAGCTGCCTAATGAACTGTATTCCCCATAATAAGTGGACTGCAGAGCTGGAATGAAATACAATTTAAGCCATACGCAACAGGCAATGGGAACAGGAACAGGAACAAAAATTTCACCACAACCTGATCCAGACCTCTTGCAAGTAACACATCGCTGATCTGTACATTCATGATTTTTTAGTTCAGATTTTATTTAGTGCTTCCTGACAAAATGGTAAAATCTTATTTTGTAAGAACTGTCTGTAATCTATGGTGGTGTGTGTTTGGTTGTGGTTATGCTGGAGAAGTAACATGGGGGGGGGGGGGGGNGGGGGGGGGGGGGTTATTTTAAAGGCAGGTTTTTAAGGATTGTGAGTTTTAATTTTGTCGTTATTATTTTTCTATGTTTAGTAAGTGGACATCTAAGATTTGTATTTGTGTACCTTTGTTATAAACCATCAGCTGCTAACTCCAAGGCTACGACACTAGCATCCTTTCACTGACCTACTCTGTGCTGATGTAAAACGTATTTCAGCCAATCTTGTATTAATTGGTAATTTGAATCCATCTGGTTTAGAGGCTTAATTGATGAGTCAAAATCACTTTGCAACTGAACAAATCTGAACAAATCTAATATAGTAGAGAACAAGATTAAGTGAAGGACATTTAATTTTTTGCAGCTTGTAAACCACATCAAGTCATGAAAGGTAGGTAGGTAGGTAGGTAGGTAGGTAGGTAGGTACTTTATTAATCCCCAAGGGGAAACTTCTGTGTTACAGCAGCAAGGGAAAGCCCCATAGATTGAATATTGTGCTATAAACACTAGGAATCTACAGATTATAAACACATCAAACCGTCATATTATTCCCTGAAGTCTTGGAATGCAATTAAAAAAAAAAAAANAAAAAAAAAAAAAACATTGCAGAGTGAGTGAGCCCTTCTCCAAAGAAGGAGAGAATTTTAACTAACGGATGCTAATTTTAGTTCCCTGTTATGCTTACAGCCAGTTTTGGTAAATAAGTTAATAATAAATTGGTTAATTAACAGTAATTTCCCTATCTGATTGAGCAAATTATGTTGGAGGCACTGAAATCATGGCCATCTTGGTGTTGCCATGTGCAATTTGGCAGTCGGAGTTATCACCCTGCTGCATATAATTCCTTCTCTCCACAAGTAGTAACAAGCTTCTAACACAGATAAGGACGATTAAACATACTGAGATCATATATCTACTGCAATTACGTTTTTCTGTGATTTCCTGCTGAAATATCCTGCACGCATAGGCATGTTGATTTTCATTGCATTGAAGTGACATTCCTTCTTTCACCAGTTTGCCAGACTTGCCAGCGATGAATGTGTGCACATGGATATGCATTATATTGTGGTATAACCACGTCATATATGTATAAGAATAACAAATACTCCCATTAACAGTCTAGTTATTTTGTATGTAGTGACCTCAATGCCTGACAGCAGATTTAATAAACAAAATTATATGCAGTAAAATATGACACTGGCAAATACAACTACCTTTCAGATTTTCAAATGAACAACAGTGCTGCAATCAAGCACATAAAACCACTCAATGTGACTAATTATTCATTGTAAAGTAGCCATTACTTAAACCGGCAAACCAAGCCAAAGCCAGATGCCTATTTCTGTAGCACGTGGCAGCTTGATTATACCAATAACACTTGATAGGCTGTTTCTTTTTTTGAACTGAGATTACAGGCATGGCTGCAATGTGTGTGGGCACAAGTTACAAGGCACAGACTTGATGTCACCAGGATATGTAACACAGCATTGAGGATATCTACAGTGCTGCAAGGAAAGATCTTTTGACGGAAGGAGACATACTGTAATTAACACTAAAATCAGAGATAGTGGTTAAAAAGATGGTTGACTAAACTGTTGGCTTTCATTGGTTGACCTGGAAACAAGTCCATTTTTGTCAATTTGGCCATGATGCTAAAAAAACAGGTAAAATTTATTTGATCGCTATTACTGTCAATATCATCCAACCATCCATCTATCTGTCCATTCCTTCATCTGTCCATCCTTCCACCCATCCATCCATTCCTTCATTTTGCGTTTCTTCCCAGCCTGTTGCATGCATTTAGAGTCTCATTCACACATAGATAGACCATTCACAATAGATTGAAGACAATTTCAAGTCTTCATTCTATCTGAGGTCTTTGGACTGAGCACCCACAGGACACCATGTAAACCCAGACAGAGAGTGCCAACTCCACACAGATGTATTAAATCACCAGCAGAACAGTTCTCTGATCAAATAATATATTAATGCACAGAGTTTCAGCCAGTCAACCTTCTTCTGCTTGTAAACTGACAACAGTTTGCTGGAAACTGGCAAAGGATGATTATTGTTTATTTTTTATGAGAAACTAGCACAAACATAAGCATACTGGAATAGACTGCATTGATACATTTTCATTTCCACACTAACCAAGGCAGATAATTAGCTTTCTTGCCGTGGAGCATCAGTGCTAACTACTGAGCTTTGCTTGTTTGCTTTCCACTAGATTCGGGAAGTTGGTTGCAGGGATTTGCTTCCATTGAGCCCTAAGGGCATTAGTAAGTCACACACTGATGTTAGGTGATAAGATCTGTCTCGCAGTCGACTTACAATTCATCCCAAAGGTGCTGGATGGGGTTGATATCCGGGTTCCCAAACTGAGCAAATAATTTCTTTATTGACCCCAGTGTATCATGCTAAAATAGAAAAGGGCCTTCCCCAAACTCATTCCACATAGTTGATAATACGTTACTGTCTAAAATATTATTAAAATTTCCCTTCACTGAAACTAAGGAGCCCAAACCATGAGTAACAGTCCCAGACCATTTTTCCTTCTCTAAAACTAAATTAGGAAGTGATAATTGCTCATCATCTGGCAATGTTACCCAGCAAAGATTAGATCAAGGTGCTAACGCTGGTGCTAAGGCTTTAGCTGCCACTGGCTTCAGCCATGCTTGTAATAGAAAATTCTTATGTGTGCATGAAAATAAACAAGTAGAAGTGTTATCCAGAGAATGACTAATATCTGTTTAAATTGAAAGCAAATTATCATTATTATTTTTTTTTTCCCCAGTCAGACACATAACTTAGACATAACAGCTCAGATATTAATGCAAACATTATCTTTATATTATTAAACTATCCCAATGCCTGAAAATCCAATCAAGCTGTCGGCTGGTATGTCTTGTCTCGATGCCTGCTGGTTTGAGGCTACAGAGGGAGTCAATCATCCTGGCACAGAAGGCGTATTCATTATGTAATTGAGGGTTTAGTTCTAGGAGGCATAGATGAGCCCAGCTGTCTCTGTGGTAAGAATTATAAGGTATGAAGGGAGAAGAGTCACAGCAAAGAAAGGAGAACAAAGAGGGCAATGGAAAACTGCAATAATAAATTATGCACCGCAAATTAATTTGGGATGTTATATGTTTGCCAGATTCTGATCTTTAAATATCAGTCAGATAACACCAAAGTATCATTAATCAGAATGAGAGACGGAAATAACAGAGGAGAAGAGAGAACAGGGAGGAAGGTAACAGAAGACTCAAGAAACAACAAAACAAAAAATAGGCAAGACAATATGTTCTTTGTTTCTTGGCTTCAATCAATAGTTCATTAGTGTTCAAGGCCTGCTCAGTTCATCATATTGGACCATTATTGCTGTGCATTATCAACTGTTGATTGAGAAACTTATGAGTTTCTCTTTATTAATGCAAATGCAGCTTTACCTTACCAACAAACTCCACAAGAAAAGGAGCAAGCATTACCATTGCTATGCAACTGTATGTCCCACTAAAGCCTAGCAGTAATGACTTGTCTTTCATATTGTCTTGCCTGACTGATATTAAATGCTGGATGTCCAAAAATTTCCTCAGGCTCAACAACTCCAAAACAGAAATATCATACTCACCCCTTCTAGCCTTCATAACAATACCGATCATTTTATGTCTGGCTGGGCCCATTATCCACATATGTTAAACAGGAGGCCCGAAGTCTCGGGGTGGTTTTTGATTCATGTCTCTCCTTTAATGCTCACCTCTAGACTCGACTACTGTAATACACTTTACTCTAGTATCAGTAAGGGAAACATTCATAGGCTTCAGTTAATTCAAAACGCTGCTGCTCGGCTTTTAACTCGTTCCAGAAGAAGTGACCACATCACTCCAATTCTTGCTGGCCTTCACCGGTTACCAGTTAGGTTTTAGATTGATTTTAAGATTTTATTGTTTGTTTTTCAAAACCTTACATGGGCAGGCGCTTATCTATATTTGTGACCTTTTCTTTTCTTTCTTTACCCATGCCTATTTATTGAAACAAAACTTATTGGCACACAAAGAAGCACACAAGTATTCTCAACATACACATCCACACCTTACACATATTATTACACACACAAACACACACTTACCTGTGCACTTTCTGCTGCTCTCGTCTTTCTTGGAGGAGCTCATCAGTTTGCAGTTAAAGTTCTCCTCCCAGTACTCTGCAAACCAAACGTTCCGTCTGTTGTTCTCCAGAGTCCGTGATGTGAAGTATGCATCAAAGCCTGAAAGACAATGATAACTGATCAGCAAAACAAAGGAAAGTTATTCATTAGCCATTAACAATCACACAGCCAATCACGCAAGCATCAATATGTGAACAGTAATAACATTACAAACAGGTTGTATCTCCTAATATATAACTGTTTATCAGAGGGGTGGTTTGTACCCAAATTAATGTAGTTTGCTGCATTGAAATGACATGTGTTTACTGCTTCCAGAGTGACTACACGATGCTGAATGAGACAGACATCAACACAAAAAAAGAAGGAAGTGATATGCTAGTTAAGTTTTAGCAGGTTAAAGCACAGAAAACTCTAAAAATGTCTTCCTAGAACCCACGGTGGATGTTCTGCTGTCACACTAAAAATACTAAGCAATAACTAGGGAACTCTTGCCAGTTAACACTGCTCAAAATGTCGCCTTGTGTATCACTGCCCAAACACATGCGCAGACAACAACAAACCTTTGCATATGGTAATAAAATGCTTGGCAAGGAAATAGAATTCTGAAGGAATGAACAGAGAGCGAGGGTTGTATTACCAGAAATAGCTCTAAAATAAAATATGCACAAATTATAACAGGTTTAGAAATGCAGAAGCTGGTATGTAGGTTATAACCATGTAAGTAAATTAAGAGATTATCATTACAGATAAACAGACTCTAAAACAAGGAAACTGGTCAACAACAGAGGAAAAGAACATAAATTTGCAGAATATCAATATAAACATTACAGCAAATTGACAATTGGAATCTGAGCAAAACTGTAAGCATGAGCCTGTAAATGAGAAATCTGAATAGATACAACTGCAAAACTGGAGTCGGCAAATAATCTGTAAAACTCACTGAGGGTAATTCATACACACAGCACTGGATTTAACATGTCATTAAGGGTAGATAGTGTCATGTATCCGTGTTCCTTCATTCATAAATAAAAGGTGGTAAAATGGTATTCCCTTATTTACATGTTGGGGAAGCTACTCATAAAACATACCGTCACACAAAAATGAAGGCCTGCTTCAATCTGGTGGTAAATTTCAGTGGAATGAAATCTGAGTGATGCTTTAAACCATCCCTCTTCAAACAATAGCCCGCAAGCCAATCTGGCCCTTGGCTATATTTTTCTTCAGTTGATTTTGAACATTGAATTTGATATGCTTTAAAAAAAAAAAAAAAAAAAAAGGCAAAAAACTCTTTCTGTCCAAGGACGTGCCCCATTGTATTTACTCCTCTATGCCACCTCAGATGATGCCAGATTCTACACGAACTGCTCACTGCTAACTTTTCAGTTAATTAACTTAAATTAAGCAAACATTTGTTTTTTCAATCACAATTTTCTTGGCACGGAGGAACAATGGACTTATTTGCTCCACCTCCGGCATCATTGGCATTTTCATATGGCTATTCCTACCCATAGTGCTGCTTTTTAGGTTCAAAATGGAAGCCAAATTGAATGAAAAATCAAACTGCAAAAAGATTCCAGAGGACAAAACAGCTGAATTACTGGGAAAAGAGGATGAAAAACTAGAAATGTTGCTGCTCTGTGATGTACATTTTAAAACACCTGATCCTTATCAGGATGCAGTTTGAATGGATAATATTTCAAAAAAACATTGTGATAACCAGTACACATTTTTTCTTTGTTGACAGCTTTTTCTCTCCCACTCGATCATTCAGTTCCTCACAACAACCACTGTACGAAATTGAGTTATAAGAAGAAGAGTCCTTTATCTTAAGAACCACATTTAATCATTTCCCTACTATCCATATAAGTATTGTCATCAAATTGATAGGCAGTTGGTTCCTTCCCTCTCTGTCACGGATACTGGCGAGATGTCCTTGACACTCTGTGATAATGTCATGGAAGCATACATTTTAATAATTTCTGACTAAAATTAGGATCTTGACCTCTATAAGTTTCTCTGCACGGGGTTTCAGCTCAGCAGAGGATAAGATGTGTGTTTGTCTGTATGGGTGGTGGTTGATGATGGGAGGGAGGGTGTTAAGGCAGATATAAAAGAGCTGGTGAATAATGGAATAAAAGAGGAGTGAGTACAACTTGAAAAAACTCCATTATAGTAGAGATGTGATTCATAATTCACTGGGTGATGTGATCTCTCTGTAAGATGGACTGATAGCCTTTTGCTCACAGTGACAGTGAGGAAAGATACCGGCTCATTCTGCCAGGGGGCCAGATTCTGTCTTATGAGCTCTCACCCTGGGCATCTCCTACCATCTATGTGAAACTACCTTTGATATCGAAAACTCACTATTACTGGTTTTTATTTAATCCAACTGTTTCAACCAATTTTATGTATCCACACATAAACATTGTTGTGTTACCTGCTCTGAGGAGACAGTGTTTATTGCAGTTTAAATAAAATAAGGTCATCAACAAAGAAATAAGGGGAAATGAGCAAATTATTAGAGGACTATTATTAGAGGACCAACAGGACTTTTTACAATCTGATTTTCACCAGTATTTTTCTGTTATATTTTTTTTTCCATCCAATTGTCATTTCATGATTCAGAATAAACTACCGTATATACTCAACTATAAGCTGATCTCGAGTATAAGTGACCCCGGTTTTGACCTGCAAATTTAGATTTTTAAAGAAACCCGCATATAAGCCCTGATGTTGTTCCATCAATTTATTTGTTTAGCAAATTATCTGTTTTTCTGAAAATTGTCATAGTATTCCTGTGATTTTCTGAAAATAATTCACTACCGGTACTGGTAAAAGGCTGATTAATTTAAGTGACATTAGCTAACATTAAGTTTTCCGGACTCCTCTTCCTTGTCTGAATCGCACTGATGAAGGTAAGGAAAGCTTTACAAATTAGTTATAATTATCACGGTGCTTATTTAACTGTGTAATTATCATGAGTTTTTTCTTTTTTTCCTTGTTAAGAATCTCACCCATTACGTGTTTTCAGTAATTATTCTGTACCTGAGTTGATGTGGGTCTGTCTATGTGCTGGACATTTCTCCATAAGGAGTTTTGGAATTCCCTCAGCCGACCCCCTGATGCTGTTCCATCAATTTATTTGTTTAGCAAATTACGTGTTTTTCTGGGTATTGTCATAGTATTCCTCTGATTTTCTGAAGATAATCCACATACCAGTAAACATGATATTTATTTCAGCAGCTGATTACCATAACTGACGGATCACGGCTTACTGGCCNTAAACATGATATTTATTTCAGCAGCTGATTACCATAACTGACGGATCACGGCTTACTGGCCACTGCAAAATGTGCTGGATAAGATGTTTAGTTAGGAAATGCATCATTCTAAGGTATGATTTAAATATTTTCCATGGGGAGTGGTAATGGGTAGTATTTCCACCCCTGGAAATTTTGTTCTCTGGGATCCGATTTGAATTACTCGTGTATNAAAAAAAAAAAAAAAAAAAAAAAACTCGGCTTATAGTTGAGTATATAAGGTAATTACAGATATGATAAATGAGTGTATCATACAGGACCAGGACAAGCAAAAACAATCGGACATTCTGCCATGTTGAATGTTTTGAGTGTTAAGAGCAAACAACACTTTGATTGGTCTGATGTTTGTTTCCGCAGGTAAAAAGCTGGAAAATGTTTGGGAAAAATCAAGCTTGATCTAAAGAAATAAATGCCACACTTTCATCAATAAACTCTATCATTGATGCCATTGAGACATGCATTGTCTTCCATGCAGCTCGATTGGTTAAATAAAGTTTCTTTGAAAAAAAAACAAAAACTTAACTGACATCTTGTTTGCTGTGATACAAGTTGATTTTAATCAGTGGTTGGCCATCAGGGCCAGCAAAGCCTTCTATCTGGCCTAGAGGTTGTCAGAATCATTAAATTATATGTTTATAATTTAATATATATTTTAATTAATGCTTTATGTATTTTACAAAGTTTGTTCCCATCAGTCTATTCGTCATTTCATTGCTACTCTCTCCCTCAGTTGAGCTGCTTCCAGAGCAGCTCATATAAATCGGAGCTTTTGACCAATCAGATTTTCTACCTGTGCTGTCTCATAAAAAAAATCTAGCCTGAGGCCTTCAGAATCTCGAGTGAATCCCCTCTGCTATTCAAGTAAATGGGNAAAAAAAATCTAGCCTGAGGCCTTCAGAATCTCGAGTGAATCCCCTCTGCTATTCAAGTAAATGGGGCGATGTTGTTGACTGTCATATTCTTTAACCAATCAGATTTCGAGTTTGCCATGCTGGGCGTATTCTTTTACATGCTAGGGCCTTCTAGCTGGCCTTGGCCTACATCATCGGAGGGCCACTTAATGGAGAGCAGCCTCCCAGAAATTCATCAGAAGAAGAAGAGGGCCAGTTAGCTAACTGAAGTAAAATTAGCTAGCACGTATTGTAGCATTATCTAATGTTTATGTAAACTTTCTTTCTTTAGATTTTTAGATGTAGTGCTTTAGATGTTTTGTTTAATTTTTTACTTAGCCCTGCTGTTTTTTAATGCACAATGGCTGAAGGAGGAGAAGAAATGGATTAACTGACAATGCTTTTTTCACATTTTGGAACTGAAATGCACCGATAATGTACAGCCGAGTCATTGAACTCTTTATAAAGACAGAAAGGAGGGTGGACTTTGTCTTCAGATGATGAGCAGCTTTGGTAAGTTTGATGGATTTTTATGTGGCTGGAATCTGTGGGGAATGCTGCTGAATCTGTTATTTGTGTTTTACAGCATTTTTGCTTGCTCGCTGGTCATATGAGTAAATATAATGGTTGTTGTGAGCTGTTCTCATTTCTTTGGTAATGACCCTGATTTGGGTTATGCCATGTCTATTTGTGATGCAGCATCCTGTCATAATGAGTAATAATGCTACATTCTTGATGTTTTCAGTCACCATGTATTCATGTCTCTGCATTTTAGTGTGTTGTAACTCTCATAGGCGTTAAGCCTCTTGTTAAATCACTCTATTCCACTTGATAAAGGTTATTGTTGCTGTGAATATGGAGTGGTTACGTCCAATGACAACAGCCTAGCCTAGTGTCATGCTGAGGTTATTAGAAGGTGGTTTAATTGCGGGAGGATAGCACTGAAGGCCTAGGTGTAAAATACACAGCCCGCCACTGATTTTAATAGTGTGCTGGAATGAACTGAAACCAATGGCAGTGTGGAAGGTAGGAACAAAAATCTAAAATTTACCACTAAATTAGTATTTTTGGGGAAATGGTTGACAGTAACATAACGTGTATATGGATTGTATATATTGGGCTTGCATGATCACTGGTATGTTAATTTAAGCAATCATGAATGGCATTTCCACTAACATAGATGCAATGTGATTCCAAGTTCCATTCTTTTTATGAGATGAATAAGTAGTACAAACATTTTTATGATGATGGATAATGAATGTAAACAGACAAACACAGCTGTTACATTGTGATATGGTACAAGCAAAGCTCTGCCATTATCACTCAACTCTTCTTATCAACTCTTCAACAAAACCAGACCCCTTTATTCTTCAGCTTATTCCTTTCCAAAGCTGCAAAGTAAATAAACAGATGTTAAATTTGTGTCTGACTGTATAGCAGATTATTCCTGTGGCATAACTGAATAACTTCAAAGACAACTAATTTAGAAATTTCCAAGTAATTACATTTTTGGAAGGGGGCAATAGTTCAACAGCATACAGTGCATGTTAAAATCTGGGAATTAAAGAATAATTGCATCTGTGTGTAACCTCAAAGGTGAACATAGCATTTGATTATAACTTATATGAATCCCAGATGGGACTAAAGTTCCCAACTATTATTGTATAAAACATACATCACAATCTATCCTGCTGTTGTTTGGTTCTTCATATTTCTTCGTGGCTTTTGTCTGTGCCATTTTCCCGAAGTGTCTGCACTTGGGTTTTTGCAAAGGGTTGCAAGCCGTCTAACAAGCCACCCCCACCTATTCCAAACACAAACTCTCTCACACTGAGTGCCAAAGGCTGAAACATAACACAGTAAAGGGCTCCAGGTATGAGTGAACACTAATTACTTGGAAATAGAACCAGCATGCATTTGCTTCTTAGGTCTTGTAAGGTGAAAACTAATTTTGTGGCAGAACAAGTTTAGCCCATACCCTCTGCCTCAGGTCACCATGGTTTTCTGTTTTGTAGAAGTTAAAACATATATATATATATATATATTTTAAGCAGAAACCTCCTGATGTGCAAGGCCACAACAATCCATCCATCACTGTTCAAGCCATGTGTGTCCTGGAAAAACCTTAGTAGACTCAAACTCTGCTTGTGATGTTAAAATGCAGCAGACACTGACGTGACTTATTACAAAGAAACAACATACCATTTACCAAAACCACCTTAAAGTATGATTAAGTTTTGTTCCCTTTCATGAAATTAGTAACACACACGGTATGTAGCAAAGTAGATTAAATGGGATATAATTTCCATGTTCTTACAGTATTTTCACTGTATTTTGAGACCACTGAATTGCTTCAGTGTGCAATAAATGCACTACTTCAGTTCTACTAAGCCTTGCTGCAGCACTGCTGTGTACACTGAGTGAAAACAGGTCATTTTAGATACAACTCTTTTTGATTGGCCGACGGTGTCAGGCCAGAGCAGGCAACACAAAAAGACTATGATATATGAATGTGGCCAACACACGCTCATTAGCCTTATGCGTTGTGGATTTGTCTTACCAGGTGTGTAGGCGAGTAAACAGAAATGTCTGACATGCAATGGAAGTAAAAACAAGAAAAAAAAATCAGGGCAGTTGCTGACCTATGGGTTTGGCACTTAGAGATCCTTGTTGCCCTTCTACCTCCTCCTTCTACCATCCTCACTACATTTTTTGGCATCAGGAAATTAAAGCTGGAGTGTGAGTTTGGGAGGTCATACACTGTACTGACAGTCAAGCATGTGTGTGTGTATATGTGTTACTCTATAAATGGGGCAGCAAAAAAAAAAAAAAAAAAAAAATTCAACAAATATAAACACTAAGCAAGATGTTTCTTTTGTAAAGTTAGACAATATTCAATGTTCTGCATGGAGACACTTTGCTGGAAATATGGAGGCTTCTGCCAGCCAAACAGATTCAGCTTGTCACAGCTAATGATAGTGATCTACAGCATATGTTCTGCATACCCCCATAAAAAAAAAAAATAAATAAATGCATCATAAACATAGATCTCCTCGTTCTCACTGAAGTATCAGAACCTGTAGCTGTATGTTCAACACATAATCTCTGCTATATTTCACTTTCAAAATCATGGAAAATAAGAAAATAACAAAAAACATGTATAGAGCATAATATGTCCCCTTTAATTTAATTTTAACTTAATCTAATCATTTGTAAAGCAATGTCCAATCTTTATACTTAAAACTTGAGTCCTAAAGATATTTAATCACAACTGGCAGAAGAGATCAAGAGAGAAGCACAGCAGTGTTGTTTAGAAAGAAATTGATTGACAGAAAAATGAGTAAGGCCAAAGAACCTGTGTACCACCATGTGGTGGAAAATTAGGGTTAGTGACTTCTCCTTTCTGGAGTTTGGTTCAACAGTTTATGTTTGCTGAGAAATGAGTAATGTTTTCTAGGACACAGATTTCAGTGTCGCTACTACATAAAGAGCATCAGGCTATCGCGATGCTACCCTAATGAATTACCAGAGTACCAAACACTACAGAGACAAAGTCTGAGATTTTCCGGGTCAAATACTGCTTTTGAGTTTGCTGTGCTTTTGCGATTCTGTCAGTGTTTGTTTTTCTTTTATTTTTCATTTTACTTTCAAAGCATCACCATCTGAATACAAAAGTTCCTTTCACCTTAAAAGTAATGTCAGCATGTGAACAAATTGCAATAATTGTTCAGCTGATATAATGCTTGAAAAAAATAAACCCAACAAGTCCTTGAAAGGCGCTCAGAACAGTCAGGAAAAACAGGCAACATATGAAATAACAAAAAAGAACCAAAGCATTCAGAAATGTCTAAATTGTGAAATAGTAGATACTGTATCCCAGAAATTTAAGACGAAGGCTCTTTTTTGGCAAGGCTCTCAATTTACCAGTCAATCTATGTTCCTATCCTCACCTATGGTCATGAGCTCTGGGTAATGACGGAAAGGACAAGATCGCGGATACAAGCGGCAGAAATGAGGTTCCTCCGTAAGGTGTCTGGGCTCACTCTCAGGGACAGGGTGAGAAGCCTGTCCCTGAGAGTGAGCCTCCAGAGTGAGCATCCAGGAGGGACTCGGAGTAGAGCCGCTGTCCTCTGCATCGAAAGGAGTCAGTTGAGGTGGTTCGGGCACCTAATAAGGACGCCCCCTGGTCGACTCCCTAGGGAGGTCTTCCAGGCACGTCCAACTGGGAAGAGGCCCCGGGGAAGACCCAGGACACGCTGGAGGGATTACATCTCCCGGCTGGCCTGGGAACACCTCAGAGTCCCCCAGAAGGAGTTAGAGGGCCTGGCCGGGGACAGGGAAGTGTGGGCCGGTCTGCTTAGTCTGCTGCCACCGCGACCCGGACCCGGATGAGCGGAGGATAATGGGTGGATGGAAATTGAAGAGAAGAATAATATGAAAAACATATCAAAAAGTTAAGTCAGTAGCAACAAATTTAGAGACATAAGGCTGCTGACTTGAACTTAGATTAGATATCGGTAAAAACTTCATCTGGGTTCTTATGTGAACTACCAGCACATAACCCAGTGGCTTTGCAATCATTAATTTGACTCTGGAGTCTTGATGTTAGTGACAGTACATTGTAGTTGCTGATTGGAGGATTGTGATTGGCTCCAATGGTAATTAAGAGAGTGGTAGTTCTAGGGTGTTCACGTAATAAATGTTTCATTGGATGGGCTCTCTCTCTCTCTCTCTCTCTCTCTCTCTCTTGTAAACTTATAAATTTGCATCAGNGGATGGGCTCTCTCTCTCTCTCTCTCTCTCTCTCTCTCTTGTAAACTTATAAATTTGCATCAGAACTTTCCATTCGTAGTCCTCATATTGATACTCGGACAATGAGTGCCGAATGAATGTTATTACAACTTCAAGTCACAGCTACTTAACCAAACCATATCCATTGGGACCCCATTAGAAAATGCTTATATAAGTCGCTTTGGAAGGACCATGTTTTCATTATGGTTATGCAGGCTACGTAAAATGAATGTAAAAGCATTACAGGTGTTTTTTTTTTTTGAAAAATACTCAACCATGTGTACTCGAAACAGGTTTGCCGATACCTCCACTATGAAATCTGCTGATTTTGAATGACTCTCCTCAACAGTTTTGCTGCTCTTGTCAAAACATAAAGTTGTATCCAACTGCTTTGCAAGCTGCTTGTCTTTTAACACTGACTGATTCTGTCCCGCATCACTTCACCGAAGCCGAGGTTGCCAGGGTGGTGCAACTCCTTGAAAATGGCAATCCGCAGCATGAGTTGACAAGATGAATTGGTGTATTCCCTGTGTCATCCTCTATGACGTCTCCGTCTAAGAAGATGCTTTCAGGCAGGTGGGGTGTCCACCAGGAGGCCAGGTCAAAGTCAAAGATGCATTAATACCCCCTGAAAGGCCCAATATCTGAGCCCAGCCTGTTCCTGAGCAACAGACTTCCAATGGTGTCCATGTATCAGACAAAATATCAAAATTCATTCATTGTACCTTCTGAAAAAACAAACATGGTGAAACAGAAGAGCAAGATAAAGTTTGTGAAACGTCATGCATCTTTTTTCTGGGCACATTCATCCTATGAGAAACGTCTTCATTCTGCTATGTGTATGAAATATATGTAGCTAGAATAACAAAGTGAATCTGAATCTGAAAAAGACAAGAACAACGGTTAATATGGAACCAGCACTATCAGGATTACTGTTCTTATTACTAAGTAATTCAGTGAACCTGCCACTCTCACCCACTGATTGCAATAACTAATCAGAATGCAATTAGGTCCAGTGCCTTCCCTTGCAGACCTCAGATAATTGCAGTACATGCATAATGGAGGAGCCTTTAAAGAGAATCCAGCAAGAGTTTCCCCTCTTATTTCTTGCTGAGGTGTACCATTGATTAAATAGCTAAGCTTAAATCTTGATATCTATGCTACCCCACATCTCTCTCCCCCCCTCCCCCCCCAGAAAAAAACACATCCTCTGCATCTTAATGGTGCCATTAATTGGCACTCCTCACTTTCCCTCTTTTGCTGTCTGCCTCCTTTATTTTTAAGTGCCACCTCCAATCTCTCCCTCCCCTCTTCTGTTGAGACAGCTTTTCATACAGTTAACTGGGATATACGCAACAACAAATAATGATTTTTTTTTTTTTTTTTTTTNTTTTTTTTTTTTTTTTTTAGTCTCATTTTGTGCTAAAGCATTGATGTTTGGACAGAGACTCTGAACCTAATGTCTAAAAAGTGATGTACTTTCAATATAAGTGTTCCTTCTGTTGACAGTTAATTTGAGATAAATGTGGATCCTAGTCAGAGAAAACAAACAAAATAGACTACAGAGAAAATATCGTCTGACTAATAAACCAGCGTGAATTGATATTTTTCTGTCACTTAGAGTAACACATCAGAACACAGTGACACTAAAGTTTATATAGGAAGTATTGATTGAGAAAACTGTAATAGTCTAATTGGGAAACACTATATACACAAAAAGACACATTGAAATAACCTTTACATTAAGTATTGATGTTTTTCAACTGAGTTTACTGTGTGATTTCATTTCTTTGAAAGAGAAAAATGATTACATTTACATAGTTCTATTCATATCTAAGATAGTAAACATTACAAAAAAGTGACATCTAAAATTATAAATTGCTGGCTAAAGTAAAAGCTGCTCTAAACACAGAACACTTTTCATAATTGTCAATGAAAATGCCCTGGGTATCATAGGTAAAAGTTATGTGATTAACCAATGAATAATTCAGCCTATGGATTTTCATTACAAACGAACATGGTTTTGATTGCATTCAGTATTTTTCACTAAAACAAATACTGTACATATTCTTAAACTCTCACAAACATATTTAATCCACTTCCTACCTCATGAAGATGCATAATCTTTGAAGATTTTTAAATTTTCCCTATTGTTTGCCACCACCAACTATCTGGAATTGTATGAAATTGCTGTTGTCTCCCTTATTATTTGTTAGTCATGGCCATGCTTTTAAGTAAACCTCAGTTTTATTTCCCAGCACACTGGGTAAACATTAAAATTAGCAGCTAAATCATCTTTATTACCAGTACTGAGAAACTTTAGGAATAAAATGTGTACAACATAAACTTGGTGTGGATACCAGCAGCATATCACCTATACATTATCACCCTCTGCAGTCCCAAAAAATCTGTCAGACTTGAAGAACATGAGACACAAATAATATTGGGACTGACTCATTGCTCTACCTTTAAACCCAAAACATATTCCTTGTCAAAGCAGCAGTGATATCGACTTCATGATTCAACCTTAATTCCTGCCAAATTAACTATATGTTGTAAGCAATGCTGTTATGTAGTCAGCTGTCATTTTAGGGTGAACATATATACAATATGTTCTTTTAATTAGTGTTTTCATGAGAAGTTGATCATTAAAAGATGATAAAATGGTAATTTCAGTCCTAAGAAACTTGCACAGGTTGAATTGTTTGTATTACAGAATGCTGATGTTACATATACCTATAGCTGCTTTTCTTTATGGAATTGACATTTAAAATGTGCAAATGTTCTCAGAGACAGGAATCCACGCGCAGTTGATACCCTCATCCAATTATAACTTACACTAATGCAGAATAGGTAGTTGGTAACAAGCATGCTGATTGAAACAGATTTTCCTGCTGTTCTACTCAGTAGTGATATCGGGGTCTGATGTACCATCAGTCAGCATGTTGCCTTTTGAGTCACCACAGAAACAGAACATCTTGAGCATTTTAAATGACACACTGTGGTGGATTATTGGTGATTCACGCTGTTTCACAGCTCTTTATAATGCCATAGGTCCACCTGTAACTGTGGACTGTGCAGGACATATTACTCATTTCTGTGTTCTGCTTTTATGTATTTTAGTTCTATATATCAAGTAAAGTAAAATAACCTCTATGCTTCAGATTTGGAAGGAAATTGAGCAGATTCAGATCGATTGAAAGACCTTTTGAGCTGAAGTCACTCCTGCTGATGTTAGCCAAGCATGATGTAGCAAGCTGAGAATAGAATGTGACGTGCGTGCAGTGATCACTGGTATGTGCCGACCTGCCTTGTTAGCCCTCTCACTCCAGGGCACAGGGCAGCTTCAATCATTTTGACTGTCATCAGGAACATGGCATGTGCATATCTATGTGTGTCATTGCATATGTGTGTGTGTGTGTGTGTGTGTGTGTGTGTGTGCACACGTGCACGTGCGCAAACCCCTGCTAGAACACAATAGTTCCATGCTGTGGCTAGCTTCATAAGTAGCCATCTGGTGCTTAGATGCTGGTATTTGAAGCCAATGTGTTTCCATTTCGGCAGTGCAATTCCAATCTCTGCAACCCAAAACTATCCAATTGTATCCTCTAATGCACTGTGGAAAAGTGAGCTTTGATACTGCCTTTTGCCAGAGAAAGAGGATTCAAAACATGGTGTTCTGTGGATGCTGCATTATTAACTCCTGGTCTGGGACTTAATTCCCCCTGTTCATGAATGAAGTGGGTAGAAAACAGTATTATTAATAAATGAAGAATTGACATCCACTAGAGCTTTTCCACTCACTGCTCTTAGGAAATAAAATGGCACGTGCTGCACAAACGTTTGGCAATGAATTATGGATTTCATTTTCTTTCCAAAATTTCTGCCAATTTAGTCAACATGACTTGCTGACAGTCTTATAATTGGGTGTTGCAGCTGACGTTGCCAAATTTCTGCATGAAGCACTGAACCTTTCCTCAGCCATCAATATCAAATACGCATTTCACTTTCTCAGCCACTCAGCTAGTATCACTTCAATACTGCTCAAGATTTTTCTTAAACTAATCCGTTAGTCCATGTGCACATTTTGTACATGAAGAATGAGAACACCATAATGAATCCAAGAAAATCTTTGCCCAAAGTACATTTTGTTTAATGAAGTGTACATTTCAAACACTCCCAGAGGCAGAGGATAATAATAAAAGGTATTAATCAGTAAGTATGCCGGCATGCCGTGCTCTCAGCTTGAGCATGACCGAAAAGAGTGGTCAGTGTTTTGTGTCTGTTACATTATGTGAATGTTATCCAGTCATACTTCACGACAGCTAAATACTACAATGAGGAGACAGTGGATGTTAGATAAAGAAGACGGCTCTGGAATTGTATCTAAATGTTATAGTGTTATACTATATAAAATGTTATACTGCAGTTTGTGTGTGCAGTGATGCACTCATATGTGTGTGATATTATGTGTTTATATGTGTTTCAGTGTTGTTTTCCATTTAATTCCTCTCATGGACTAGAAAAGGGACTTAGCGACTCCAAATCTATAAAATCCATAAGACTTTTGATGTAAACACAACTACATAAAACCAAATTATATCAGTTCATGTGTTTATGT
Source organism: Lucifuga dentata (assembly GCA_014773175.1). Classification (NCBI taxonomy): domain Eukaryota; kingdom Metazoa; phylum Chordata; class Actinopteri; order Ophidiiformes; family Bythitidae; genus Lucifuga; species Lucifuga dentata. Next base: position 102,193 of record VXCM01001747.1, read on the forward strand.
GCTTAAACCGCTGGAAACACTCAGAAACAACCAAAACAAGCATATTAGATGACATAATGCATTTATCATTCAAAAAGAGCATGGAAATCAAGTCAGAATGATAGTTCTATTCCAAATCCATAAGATCTATGACTTCTGATGTAAACACAACTGCAGAAAACCAAGTATATCAGGCCCCCTGCAGGGATCAAATTAACAGTACAGATGAAGCTCATCGGGGATTGGTTCGTAAGATGAACAATTGTAAAGAAAAAGGCTATTGCTGTTTTTAGAATGAGCCCTTTGCGATTTAAGAGACTAAATGCGTGTACCATGTTCGGAAAAAAAAAGTGCCAAACCTATTTTCATGTTTTATATCCCTCATGTTTCTTCCCTTTCTTTCAGCGGTTGTCTGTAGTACAAAGATAATACGCTGTCCTAGAGGTGTCCAGTCAAGTAATCATTGCACTGGAAAGAACCAAAATGCATATGAAACAGAGTTATAATTAGCAGCATTACCAAAATAAGGTTAATTGGATGAACTGGATGACAGTTTTTATTTGCTAATCCCATACATGCCATATGCACTTATTGATTAAAATCCTGGGTTGAGATATGTTGCAACTCTCCTTTCTTTTATTGTGATATTGGATGAATAAAATTAGACTTCAATGCCGACTTAGTTTTGAGAAAGTAAACTACACAGTCTTCTAAAAAGCATTATTGTCCAACTTAATTTTATCAGATGAACAATGACCCACTAAACTAATATCTATCTATCTATCTATCTATCTATCTATCTATCTATCTATCTATCTATCTATCTATCTATATATACTATATGTATGTATACCTGATACACACCTATTCCTCAGTTTACCTAAGGTCTGCTGTTCGAAGGAAAGGAAAGGGAAGGAAAGGAAAGGAAAGGAAAGGAAAGCTGGTAAGACATAAGTTTTGCAAAGTTCCAAATTTTGCACAGGGGCATGTTGAAGAGCATTTTGTGGTGCTGTGTATGTGATTTCTCTCTTCAGTATGTGGTGCATGACTTTGTGATGCACAGGAATATACACAAAGATGAAAAAATGCAGGTATCAGAGACCTGCCACCACAAGCAAAGCAGCTCCTGATACCGTTTCAATCCACAAAGTGATTCTCCAGTGATTTAAGAGCCGGTATCAATGTCTGTATTTTTAGGATCAACACCGTCTAGAAACCTTGGGAGAACATTACGATCTACTTCACCTCAACAATTTATTTTTTTAGTTGGATCATAAAGAAAGATCCTGTGGAAGCATTTTCTTCCATGGCCAATGCTTCCAGTCCCCGAGGGAAGCCATTTTCCTCATGCTTAACTAACACAAGCTCCTGTATCTCAGGAGGGTAAGCATCAGATCACAAAGTTAATTTAAGCTGCACATGAAAATATGTGGTCTGCAAACATACTATATGTAAGAAGTGTCATGCTTGCACTGTTCTATGTGCTTGTATGTCTAATGTGGAGTTTGCTTGAGGGAAAGTTGAAGGTTCAGGGTCTGTAGCTTGCACTGCAGTTTAAGTGTTTCTCACTTGTAAACAGAATTTGGTTACAAGGTTCAAAATAGGGCCTGGTCTCTAAATTGTGTCTTAAAATATAAACATGTAAAAACATGGTCCCCATAAAATAATTTCTTGGAGGGACAACTAGAAACAGGCAATCATCGCAATCATTTTTTGATTTTCAAATAGTGTACTGGAATGTACAATAGTGATGGAGGGGTGTAAATGTTTGCTCTTGACTCAAGAAACATGAGTTCAATTACCAACTCATGTCAAGAAAATTAATTTTCTTGTTTAACTATTAATGCCTGATGAGTACTATTGAAGACATAATCTGATTTGTGATGGAGGACTGCATCCTTTACATAATGTGTGTCTGCCTGCCTGAGTTGGCATTTATTATTCATTTTATGAGATTCTGCACGAGTAGCACTTCATAATTATTATGCTGAGAAACACCAATTCACCCATCCCAGCTTTGAGAGACGTCTGATTTTTATTCCAAAAACCCACCTAAGGGTTAGCTGGTTTTAGTTTTTTGTCTTCTTTGATGTATAAATGCATTTATTTGCATATTAACTCCTGGTAGAAATACTGCTTAAATAATATTATCATCTGTAATGCTTACATGACATTGCAGGATTGATACACATGTTTTTATTGATTCTTTTCAGAGTGAATATTTGTGACTTGCTGTGTGCCAAGAGAACTTTTTTTGTTTTGCATGCTCATGCAGAATAAAATGTGTCCTGGTAGGACACTGTTTCTCTCTGCTGGACATTGTAATCAAATATCTACAAAACAACAAATAGCCAAACAAACATAAGCCATAAGGGGTCATAGCTAAAACCAAAGCCAAGCTGTGGCTCTAACGGCCAAAATTAAAACTAACTGCCAAGGGCTCAAGTAACAGCCAGAAATGCTGCTGGGACCAGAGCCAGTAAACAACTGAAAAAAGCCAATTAGTGCACCTTATTTAGCTGTGCTTTGAGTGGGGAACCCAAGTGGAAAAAAGTCATTTAATGCCCTTACTTAAGATAAGACTAATCCTTAATTTGTGAAGAAAATGGAGATGTGTGAGCTAGAAAGTGGTTCACACAGTGATGGTAATGAAAATCCAGGACAGAAATAATGACCCAATTGAAATATTAGATCACATAAAAAAAAAAAAAAAAAAAAAAAAATGACAAATGAAAGTCATGTAATAAATCATAAGATAATGAAGAATGTAATGTTCAGGTTTGAGGTTCAGGTCTTCATGCAACTCATCAACTTTTAAGCAGCATTTTGTGACAGCAAAATTGGTGACAGAGTGAAAGAAAGACAAATTTTTGGAGAAGGGTTGCTTAGTGAGATCAGTGTCAGCGGCAAAGTGTCTTATCCTTCTGTCTCTTCACTGTTTGTCAGATTAGTGTTCACTCTCACGTCACTGCCAAAAGAATCCTTGTGACAGGCTGCCAGAGAGCATTCCCACTGAATTAGCCAAGCAATCCAGCCACAGCCGCAACCCCAGAACCAGAGCCACACAGGACTATAAATAATGGAGATGAAGTGTCTCCCTCTTCTTCACAAACACATCCCCATACCCTGCATACATACAGACATTTTAATGTTTTATTATTTGTTTCGTTGTGTGGCTGGCGTTCCTTCAGTAGGGGACTATCCCTTTGAATCCACAGGCCAGAACGGGGGAAAAATGAAAAAAGATTTATGATTTATGTCTGCCTTGTGATGTTGCCAGACTTGAAAGGAAAATTAAGTCGGATGGCTTTTATCTTTGTCCACACAGAGAGGGAACATGCCTTCACATCGCAGGATGCACGTGGACTGTACATTGGTGTTAGAGATACTGTTTTTATGACAAAACCTCAAAACTAGAACTGAACGAAACCAAAATGCACAAGCAGGCCACCAATGACAGCAAGACAGTATGGAAGGGGAGTGATCCACGCCAGAAATAATGCCAGGACTGAGGACTTTGGAGAAAGCCAGGAATGTAAACCTATCCTTTCTGCGGTTCCATCAAGTGCCAGATAATTTTTTTTTTTTTTTTNCCCCCCCCCCCCCCTACATCAAACACTCACAAATTTAAGGGCCTGCTACCATAACTTGGCACATAACATCTTGCTACAAGTGGGCCTAGTCCAGATAAATACTTGTTTTTCAACTATGTAGTCATGTGTAGGCCATTGTTCTGGCATTAAATGGCTGTCTTGGATTTCACAACTTTACTAATATCCATAACACGATGGCAACAGCAGCAGCGGGAAATATTCAGTGTCAGTAGATAAATAATAATCATGAGAGAATTTTGATTGTACTAGTGCTGGTGCATGTTAAATGATCACTATTTCTAAGCTGTTGTTTACACAGCACAGCCCTGTAAACTAAGGAAAACTATGGTTTGGTTTGTGAAGAAGCTGCTTTGCCAAATTGAAAGACATGAGGATTATATTATATTATATTATTATATATTATATTTAAATTTCTGAATATAAAATTTAGGCATGTTTCCCCTATGGATATATTATGAAAATGATTCTTGCCTTTTCTCCTTCTCTATGTAGTTATTATTTTTCCTAAACAAACATACAAACAAACACTTTATGCAAAGCACACAGAGCCAGTGAGACACCTGGTCACAAGAGCAACACAAAACGTGCAAGAGAACAAGAGAACAATACAAAACGTTATAAGCAATACAGTCCTTCTGTTCTGTGTCAAATACATTTTCTTTATTCAGAAATACATCTCAAGCCTGAACCATCAAAAGTTACCCATATTTCATACACAATATGGTTAAAATCCTCCCAATTGGTATTTTCTGTGAGATTAAAAGGAGCATTTTTGCAGCAAGTTCCCAGTCATTTCTTGTTTTCTTGAGAAAATGTGTGCAGGAGGACATCTATCTTGGCGGATAAAGATCTGTTTTAAACATAGAGCCAGATTAAAATCCACATCCTCCTATCTCCCTTGTACACATGGGTACACTGAACCCACCAGCTCTGTTTCAAACAAAGAGGATGGAGAGGAGAGGGTGGGAGGTGGAGGAGGGAGGGGGTGAGAGAGCTGAAGAGTAGGCAGGCATGAGTCCTAACAAAACTCCCTGGTGTTCCTTTCCTATCTGTCTCTGCCTTCAATCAGACCTACGGTTCATTTTCTTTGGACTGATCTGCACTGGAAAACCTTGTTCTGCTGCATTTTTTATTTGGTTCACTTAAGTTCACAGTGTCCCATTTGTAAAGTCGGGCTGAAAAAAAAGAAAAGTTACTCTGTGTCACGAGTTTGGCTACGCTGTCACCCTGTGAGTTTAAGAGATTTATGAGGTGGAGTGAGTGAAAACAATCACATTTCAGCCTTCAGTACTTAAATGAGTACTTCAACTTTTTCTTAACTTACTTATTTTCTTAACTTATTCAAACCAATCATGAAGGAATTCATGAAGGAATGATGCTCATGTTATGAGCATCATTCGTGACTGTCAATAGCTCTCAATTCATGTGTTATTGTGTTATACCAACCTTTAAAAGCAAACTGCTGCACATCACATGTTAATATCATTGAGTCCAATCAGAACTTCGTTTATTTAGAACTACAGTAAATTTCTTACCAAAATACATGTAATCTGACATATAATGCTAGTAGTAGTAGTAGTAGTAGTTGTAGTAGCAGTAGTAGTACTAGTAGTAGCAGTAATAACAATAGTAGTAGTAGTACAAGAAAAAGGAGAAGGCTACTACTACTACTACTGTTAATACTACTACTACTATCATTTACTACTGTCACAGTTACTATTACTATTACTATTAATACAACTTACCTGTAGTAAGTAGTACTAGTACTACTTCCACTTCTACTATTATTAGTAATATGAGTAGATGTAACAGGAGAAGTAGAAATAGCAAAAAAAAAAAAAAAAAAAANAAAAAAAAAAAAAAAAAAAAGAGTAGGAGTGGGAATAGTAGTTAAGGTGGTAGTAGTAGTTGTAGTAGTAGTAGCAGAAGGAGAAGGAGAGGAGGTGTAAAGGTAGTAGTAGTAGTAATAGTAGTAGTAGTTTAATAATAGTAATATCAGTAATAACAGGAGGAGGAAGACTTCAGTAGTACTAGGCAATTACATACTAGTAAGTACTAGTAGTAGTACTACTACTAGTAGTAGTAGTAGCAGAAGTAGTAACAGTAGTAGTAGTATAAGAATAAAGTTTTACCCTTAGAGTACATAACAGAACACCATTTATTAAGAGATACTAACGGATCACTCAGCAGCAGAATGAACTATAACAGCCAAATACTTTACCAGACATGAAAACGTGTCAGCATATGTGTTAACTCTGCAGTTTAAAGATGCTTTCATACGTGTCAGTGTGTTGGCTGGGCTTTGTTTGTGTATGGTTTATTAGTTTTGTAGTTTTTTAGGAGCCTGACATTAAATGACTGAGATTTGTGGATTAGAGGGTATAATTGATGTGGGAAGTGGATCCATCTCAGCAGGAGGCCGCAGATTCAACAGCCCTCCTTTGCCACAGGGGGAAACTTCACACAGCCTGAAGCATCTCTCTGCCTGATTCCAGCTAGTTTCCCATCTCTCTCTCTCTCTCTCTCTCTTTCTCTCTGCCTTTCTCTCGTTTGTTCTTCCTGTCTCTGTGGTCCTCGCTTCATTCCATCTCTTTCTCTCACTGTGTTATGTTTTTAACCATTATTTTTTTGCCTTCTCCATCTCCAAGTGGCAAATTCTTTTTCTCTGTCCCTGATGATCACTCACCAGAGTTTTATCTAAAAAATTAACAGATGCTGTACCAGCGCTGTGTTCAGTCAAACAGCTCATATCTAGTTTTTTGCAAGTTTGAATTTCTTTGGACATCTGCGTAAAAAACAAGGGAATTTTTTTATTTTTTTTTAAGCTCCAACACATATTTATTTAATATTTCAAAGGAGATTCATTGTATGATTGTATTTCTGAAAATAGACAGTCAGATCTCTCACATTTTTCATCGTACATAACATGCTATTGGTACTTTTAAAGTATAACTTAACACCAGCTAAAAAACTTGGTTTTGCTGACCTCTACTGGTGGAAGTTCTCCACCAGCAGAGGTTGAACTTGTTGGCCTCTGCAGAATTCAAAAGTAATGTCAGTGTACTGAACATACCGGAGTACACTCTGCAGTAAGATGAGAACTTTAATCAGTAGAGGTCAGCAAAAACAAGATTTTTCAGCTGGCGTTAACTTACCTTCTAAAAGCACATTAAAACCTCAGCTGTAACTGATTTTCTCAAACATCATATAAACACTAAAATCTGACTGAAATCACCATAAATTGATTATACTTAGCTACTCTGCATAACAAGCCTAGATTATGTGATTGTATGTCAATTTAGTCAAGCATGGTGAACAATACAACATCTTATTGCCATTGTAATCAATTACATGTCTTTCTGTGTTCTGTGCTGTATTGCTTCCCATAATGCCAGTCGAGCCATGACTCGTATATTCCATGTAATCCTATTAATACTGATAATACTGATAATACTGTCAGGTGACATGTAATCCATGATGTGCAAAGATCAGATTTGCTAAAACAAACTGTCACTTCCTTCATTAGCTTCACTCATTACTTCTCTCTTTTTTTTTTATCTGTCTCTTTGTCAGCTGGAACTGCTCTCTTGTCCTCACCTCAGGCATCCAGATTGCCCGCCGTGGCCCAATATTCTCTCCTACATCTTTATATTCAGGAAAACATCTATTTCCATAAATCATTTGTCAAAAAAAGGGGAGAAAGTGTATCACTGAGTGCATCAAGGGAGAGTGTCAATGAGAGCACAGCCCATAGGCCCTTTAGCACTACTTATTGTGTTATACACAGAGAGATCCTCTCCTAGTTTGGGCATGTAGCTCACGGCAGAGCTTGTGTATTAGCATGTACGCTGTATGACTGTCAAATATGTTTTGAGGAGAAGCAAAGGTCAGAAATTGAGCAGCAAAACTGCCGCAATGCTTTTAGCAGGTTCACAGATGCAGGATTTGGCAGTGCATTGCTGTTTTGGCAAGAAAATTATCTTTTATTATGAGTCATCACCATCATGTTAACATGACTGACACAACAAGCACATGCCTATGAGCTCCTGTTGATACAACAGCCACACTCAAGTTGCCTGCACTTACAAAGCAGCTCTTTGGTACCAAATGCATTTGAGTCTAAATGGTGTAATCATCATGAATAAGAAAGTCAGTACTGTTCTTATCTTATTCCAAGTCCGATCAGCATTTTGTGAAAGATGACATAATGACACTGTTATGTTTTCAGGGTGATCTCGATCAAGTTTCAGTAAGACAGGCCTTAACCTGAATAAAATTGCATAAAATCTGTTTGCTTTTCTGTGGGAACTTAAATGGGCCGACCTGTTTCTCGGTGATTTAATCCCTCTATGACAAGCTTATAAGATGTGAATTTCACTTCAGCATTTAGATTATTCTTTTAGAAGACTTTCCCTTAAATGTACAATACAAATACAAATGTATAGCAATATATATAGCAATCAGTTCCCTAGATGAGTAACAATTCATGGAGCTAACAGATAGAACCACAATGGCTTCAGCTATTCTTTGATACATGTTTAACAAAGGAAATACATTTATGACATGCCACATTCTGTGAGATGGGTATCTGGTGAATATCAGATTGTGAGATGAATGCTTGGTGAACTGTAGCACTACAACAAGCAGGAATAAAGCTATGTGGCCAAAAAATGCATCATCAACTTGTCATTCATCTGCACCAGTATGTCTTTGGTTACAAGAGCGCTGAACTGGTTGTCTGTGGTGTCATATTGTGATCTAGGACTACATTTTGGATTTGCAACCACAGATTTCATTGATAACTGTTAGCTTTAGCCTGGAACAGCTCAAAATTTCACAATCTGTAGGAGACTAAAGATAAAGAGCACAGAAAACACAAGGACAGACAGAAACACAAGGAAGAACGTATGTTACTTAGATGTTTGTTTCTTATATTAACCCCATGTTACACTAAATTGTTACATTACCCAGAAAAAGGATTTTTAATTTTATTTTTGGAAATGGAGTTCTGTTTTTGCAAAGAACTCTTTAAATTTAAGTAATCATAAAAGAAAGGAAGAAACAAATAATGAGCAAATATAAGTCTCATATTCACATAGAACACCCAATTACATAAAAGATTTCCAAAATATCTTACCGCTGATGGTGGCTCTCTTTGGCAATATCGTAACAGCCCCTACAGCAGCATCCTCCAACTGGTGGATCGGACTGTTTTTGGCTCCCCAGCTGTCTGAGCCAATCCAAAGGAAATGGCCAACCTGGTCTGCTCGCTTACTCGCATTCAGGATACCCCTGGATTAACAGATTTCACAATGAACCAGTGAAGCAGATATTGCAAAGACACTGCCAAATATTTAGTCTCCATTGCTAAAATGCTGTATATTTGCTGAGGCAACATTTGGACGCTCACTCTCATCACAGTCTCTAATTATCCCCAACCCAAAATGTCACACTGTTAGTACTGTATTAAAATGAAGAGTAATTACTTGCCTTATGTCCTCATCAGAGGCGAAGAGGATGACTGCCCTGGCATAATGAGTGTCCAGAAGCAGACGGATGATTTTGTCGAAGTCAGAGGGTTTGTGGTCATGAGGGATCTTCAGTGACTGGGCTATACAGATTCCACCTGTAGAGACAAAAAACATTGTATTTCCTTAATTTGTCAAATTTATTGTTGAAACATAATGTGCGGAGATATATTTTAAGAGTGTAAACCAAGACAGAGTCAGAGGTACATATTAGTAGGGGCAAATCTTTTCAAGCATCTAGAAATTATCTAGTATGGGGTTTTATTTATGTGTATGAAGAAACAATGAAGTAACCACTAGAAATCTACTTTTTTTCCAGTAAGTAAAACTTACTGAACTGTCATATTTTAAGGAATTCTTGTTATGGCAGTCATACCAGTGAAAACATTTTGACCTTTGAGGAACATTCTAAAAGTTCACTTAAGAGTGTAAAAGATTGCAAATAGCTGTAAAATGTATTTTTAAAGAACTAAAGAGAAAGATAAATGCAGTACACTTTATGGAGCTCACCAAGAGCGAGAATAAAGAGGGCTATGTTCTTTTCTTTCTACTGCCTGACATTTCATGAAATCACAGACATTTCTGTGCATGACTTTCTTAAAAGTATGAAGTAAAAGGTAGTGAAAGTTCTGAGCTGGAATGTTGTTAGTTTGAATAAATGTCTTCCAAATGCACAAAGTGGGCAACTTTTTAAACTTTTCTTTCGTCAACATGCTCCAGTTACCAGCACTTGGTTAGAAACACACTTGTTTCCTCCTACTTGTCCTCAACTGACAAACAAATTAACAGTGAATCAAAAACTTTTTGATCAAAATAGAATGAATCCAGTGTTTCTGACATCACATAATGAGTCTCTTGCTGTGGAAAAAACTCTTTAAAAGATTTGTTCTACTTTGGTTATCTCTCTTCATCTGAACTGACAGTTGCAATTAATATGCAAACTCCAGAACAGATCTGATCACAAGACTATATAAGCACAAATATGATCACATTGCTTTGACCCAAACACAATGTAGGTAGATTTTATAAGTAATGTAGGCAGATATGATACTCTTCTTGTCCAAGGTCTGAATAGTTACATGGAACAAATTTAGTCTGTTTAATCCTGGTTTGGGACGTCTACATTCATTGATTGAGCTTCACTCAGCCAGTGTGGGAGAGTTTTAATTGGGTTCACATAGATGAATGTGCAGCATTGGTCACTTAGTTTCAACCATAAACAGTAATAGATGAACAACAAATAGCACTGTTAATTCATGAGACAGTGCTTAAGTAACCATCATGATTCATTTCACTTAAGCAGGGAATATTAAATTAACATAGCCACATCCTCTTCATCACACTTCAAGAAATTATCTGAACTATCCTTTGTGGTTGTTTTTATGGCATTTTTAGGTACCTCTCTTTAGATTCTGCCTCTTAGCATGTTTTGCTCCTGACTCCGTCCATGCCAATGTGTTTGACCACAACCTTCTTGCTACTTCTGTGTTCTCACCTGGAAACTGTGAGCTTTTGTTAAACTTTTATTAATCAGAAATTTTGTGCACATTCAGAGTCTGTCTTGTCTGCCTTTGGGTCCTGATCATCCTGATCACAGGTCCTGACACTTTCAATAAATTTGCATACATAGAGTGAATACATGAAACACAGTGAGTATTGTGTTGAAACAGCATTGCAGTGTGTTTGTTAAATTTAGGTTTGGTGTTTGTCCTTTAGAAGGGTGCACAGATATACCAAAATAACAGAATAAACCGACTATGATGTATTTCTGGACTAATGGTTCCATTGAAGCATTGTCTCACAGTGTGAACTGTAAGATGATATTTGCTCTCAGCTGGTCTTTTATCTTTTCAGTTATGGCAGATATTTTATTCTTATCATTTTATCTAGTACTAATCACCACTGTCTTTAAAGGAGCTAATGTTTTATGAGTGCTTACTGCAAATAAAGTGTGTAATATTGCTTGTTTTCATAATGTATTTTATCAGCGGCTCCCACCTCCTCAAGAGCAGACCTCCGTGCCTTTTATTTTCACTTAAATAAATTTTAATTAAATTAATAATGATGTGAATAATTAATACATTTGTAATGTAATAATGTTTGTTAATAAAGTTGCTGCTATGTTGCTGCCAAATTATAATCAATTTTCTAGTTTAAGGATTGTGTGCAGAGAGGTGGCTCATAAGTAAGTCCATTCTGTTCTACATACAGACACGTACGCTATATGCACACACACTTAATGATTGGGTGGAGGCAACTGTAGTTCAGCAGGTGTGCAGCAGGTTTTTATAGTGCTATTTTTTTAATAATTATATTTTAATTTGCACTATTGCACAAAAGAGAATAAGAGCATCTACTTGCCCCTGCTGTGCATGTCACGTATATCACGTATTTAAGTTTTGTGACCACATAATGAGGTTTATAAATAAAGCCATGTGGATCAAAACTGTAGACAATTCACTAATTTCTTTGTAACATCCACTTACTCAAATTGCGGGTAAGTGGCTGTTGCAAAGAGTTAATGGTGTATGCAAAGTGTTAAGAAAAGTACAGTAGGACAGCTTTACACAAAGACTTTGACCTGTAGATCTGACAAGGACAATCCCAGCAAGTCAAACAATTCAATTTTCTGTCTTTCTATAATAAAAAATTCAATTTATGAATATGAGGCATGCAATTAATGATGAATGAGGGGTTATGTGTGTAGACACTTCTTTTTGAAGGCTCATTTGCACCAAAGATCAATTTGCATAAATTTCTTCATGAAAGATGAAAATTTGCTTTTTGCTTATGCAAATGAGGAGATAAAAGATGTGAAATTTGTCTCGTAATGCCATGTTAATGAAAGTGATTCTCAACGTGTGACTGCTGCAACCTCATGGATTGATCATCACAAACTCATGTTAAGCAGACAAGCATTGCTTGAACAATTCATCCAATGAAAGTACAGGACATACAGATGCAGAATGTCTGATGGTGTCAAACATAGGGGGAAATTTGAGGTGAATTATAGAACATTAAGGTTCAAGTTTCATTCATGCTTACAAGGACAATTTCTTCCACTTCAGGTGAGCCTTTTTCTGGTGCTTATTATACAGTAATAGTCCTGCATTCTTCTGCACGATAGACTATCAGATGTTACAAATCAAACAGAGAAGTTTTAGAAATTCAGCATTTATGAGTCCTTCTTTCCAGAAGAATGAACTTGCTTGACATGTTTACTTCACTAACCTCTTCATCTTAACTCCACGGTGTCAGGATTTGTTTACTATCAGTTGTGCTACGATCCAATGAACCTCCAACTGGGAAGCCAATTTCACTGTCCAAAGGTTAATACAGTCTTCACAGTGAGCTCAAATTATATCATGCCCAGCAGCACGAAGCAAACAAAACATCTTTGGAAGTCTTTCTTTCTTTCTTTCTGACCATTACTATACTGCTGACAATGACTTTTCCTGATAAATATGTGATTTTAAGGTAATGATAGTATTGCTTTATATTGGGCCAAA